>JAJTUV010005292.1:0-10487 GCA_021653895.1 Mastomys natalensis
CCTGTTATAAACTACAGACACTGGGTGAAAGTGGTATGTCTGTGCAACTTCATCAGATATAGTGGAGCTGTTTGTGATACAGAGCCTGTGAAAATGGCAAAGACATTGAAAACTCTGTACCTTCCTCTTGCTTTTCTACAATTCACATCTGCATTCTAGAGAGTCTTACCAAAATGCTTTTTTCCTGTCTGGGAATGTAGCTCAGTTTGACAGCTTACCCAGCATGTTCTCATGGTGTAAGCTCTAGCCCTGCATATGCTAAGCAAGGTGGGAAACACCTGAAATCCCAGCAGAACCCAGGATGCAGAAACAGGGAGATCAAATTCAAGGCCATCCTTTGCTATGTAGGAAGTTGAAAATCTGTTTATACTGTTTGAATCCCTGCCTCAAAAAGAAAAATAAATCAGAAATGTATATTTTAAAGAAGTGTCATCCTCCTTCTTCTTGAGTTTCATGAGGTCTATGCGTTGCATCTTAGGTATTGTGTGTTTTGGGGCTAATATCCACTTATCAGTGAGTGCATACCATGTGTGTTCTTTTGTGATTGGGTCATCTCACTCAGGATGATATTTTCTAGCTCCATCCATTTGTCTAAGAATTTCATGAGCTCATTATTTTTAATGGCTGAGTAGTACTCCATTGTGTAAATGTACCACATTTTCTGTATCCATTCTTCTGTTGAAGGACATCTGGGTTCTTTCCAGCTTCTGGCTATTATAAATAAGGCCGCTATAAACATAGTGGAGCATGTGGCCCTGTTGCATGTTGAAATATCTTCTGGGTATATACCCAGGAGGGGTATAGCTGGGTCCTCAGGTAACACCATGTTCAATTTTCTGAGGTATCGCCAGACTGCTTTCCATAGTGGTTGTACCAGCTTGCAATCCCACCAACAATGGAGGAGTGTTCCTCTTTCTCCACATCCTCGCCAACATCTGCTGTCACCTGTGTTTTGGATCTTAGCCAATCTGACTGGTGTGAGGTGGAATCTCAGTGTTGTTTTCAGACCAAAGTGAGGGTGCTTTTGTCCTTTTTAGAACGAGTATCAAAAGATTCAACCAGAGCTCCCAGGATCTAAACCTCCAGCCTGAGAACAGACAGGGGCAAGCTGTCCTCTGAGAGGCTCTAACCAGCAGCTGACTCAGACAGATACAGACATCCAGAGCCAAACAGTGGATGGAGCTTGAGGTCTCTTAAAGAAGAATAGGTGGAAGGATTGTGGACCCTAAGGAGATAGGAACTGCACAGGAAGATCAACAGAGTAAACGAACCTAAACCCTTGGAGCTCTCAGAGACTGAATCACCAACCGTGGAGCATACCTAGTCTACACAGATCTACCTCCATGGGCTGAACCTAGGCCTCCTGCACATATGTTGTAAATGTGCAGCTTGGTTTTCATGCAGGTCTCAAACATCCGGAGTGGGGGCTATCCCAAAACATGCAGCCTGTATATGGAGTATGGTCTTCTAAAAAAAAAACAGTTGTTCAGTTATTCATGGAATATTATTTTTTATATCTCTAGTATTCAGTTTGCAACTACTTCATTGAGAATTTTTGTATGTATATTCATGAGGGATACTGGACTATAACTTATATATTTTTTTGTTGGGTTTACACTTGATTTCACTATTTCAATATTATTTGCTTTGTGAAGGAGCTTATTGTGGTTCTGAATTTTTTTAAACATAACTCAAAAAGTATTGCTTGTTTGAAGGCTCTATAGAATTCTTGTATAAGTATATCTGACCCTTGGTATTTTGCTTGTTTTTTCTTTTCATTTTATTCTGTTTGAATGCTTTTTAAATTTTTTTGATTTGCTGAAAATAAAAAAAAAAAGATATTTGGGATAACAATACAGCAAAAGACAAAGTATTATGGGTCAATTAATTATTTAGACTAAACAGTCCCTTGTAAACATACAAACTAGCAAGTCACTTAAAAATAATAATAAAGAAAATAATTTTATTTAAAAAAAAAAAAGTGTCATTATTTCCATGCCACAGTTAAAAATAAAAGTAAAAAAAAAAGATAATGCCCTCCCTTAAGCCTCAAAGACAAACTATTCATTTGTGAATACTTATGCATATTATATACAGAGGTCAGGAAGTTTTAGTTTGCATTTCATAGGGAAGCCTAACTTCTAAAGGGGTGTATCACTGGAAGACAATTTTCCATGAGTCTTCAACATTTATGCATATTGCATGTAGAGACATAATAGCATTTTTTCTTTTGAAATTACATTTTAAAGAAAATTTTAGGTAGGTGATATTGAAAGATACAATCAGTCACTATCTTGATTATTATATTTACTCTTCGTTATAGTGAATGTTCCTCTTAAAGCAAACAATAAGCAGGATTGTTTGCATCTCACAACAAAATATGCAACTCACCAGATCAGTGGATACTCGGCTGACTCAAAGCTTTAAGTGTGACTTCTACCAGGATGACTTTCTGTCATCACAGTTGGACTAGAAAGCAGGGAAAGCTGAAGTTCATCTGTAGCCTCATTTTCTGCCATGCCTTCTGTTTATAACTAAACACCCACATTACTACAGGATTACAGAGAAAAGCTCAGACATTTTTAACTACTGACTTTTAGAGAAAGATAGCTTACAAAATGCGATTACAGTTCTAAAAGCAGTTTACTTTCCCGTATGTGTGTGTGTTCTGTGCTGGTTCTTGACATATAACCTCTTCTAACATGTGTATTTACTGTATCAAAAGGAGCTGAAAATGTATGAAGTTTTTCTCTGACCTTTATGTCTTCCCCCAATAATGGGAAGAAGGGGAGGTGGAGGGTGAGAAATGACATAATCAGCAATGTAAGATGTAAGAAAGCACATTTATGAAATCAAGTATCACAGTTTTCTACTGAAAAATGAACAAAACATACATTTTTAAAAAATCCTCTGATTTAAAGTGTCATTCTCAGATGTCATTTGGTTTCAGATTTCCTATACATAGACAGTGTGGATTTCACAAGGTCACAAAGAATGAAGAACTCCATTATTTTAAAGATCATTTTTGTATAGCCAAAAGAGGCAGCAGAATTTTGTCATACAGTATACATTTCTGTGCTTATTTGCCAAAACGAATCTATGACTACATAACTCACTAGAGCTGGGGAAATTAATTTCCATGGTATGTTAGCTTAAATCAAATATAATTAACTGCACATCAACAATTCAGAATTTTGAAGAGGAAAACAAACATACATAAGTTATGTGAATAAACAATCAAATATTAATATATATATAATTTGAGTTTAGTTAACTTTCCAATATTCTTCCAAAACTTCTGTATGGTAGTCAAACCATTGAGCCTTAGGAACATAGCCATTCACACTGGCCATGAACTGGAATTGAAAAAGAAAGTCATTGAAATAACCTGAAATAAAATTCTATCACTTTGATAATACAACAAACGACCATATTTATAGGTACAATGACAGGAGTCACCATAAAAGCTGGACCACACAGAAACTGCTTGTATATTTCCCAGGTTTCCTTATCATCAAATAATCTTGACAAAAGAATCACAATGTGTTCAATTAAACTGAAGAATTTCATTTCTTCTGAACAACATAAAATGTTTATTGAGATACCAGTTTGCTGTAATGTTTTTTGCTTTTTGTTTATTAAATTTTTTTAATGTTTTCAGATTCAACTGAAAACCATGCTCAAAAATATTTCAAAACAAAAGGCAATTATTTATTTATCATTAGTGAAATCTGGAGGCCACCTTGTTTAATTACTCAGTAATATAGGAGATTTGAGAAGCAAAGTGCCTCATGAATAAGTTAAAGAATTATTTTAAAGTATTACTTGTTTAATTATTAGGAAATTTTATATGATAACTGACTTCATAAGTGGGCTTATTAACATTATTTATGCAATCCTTTTATTAGCTCAAAATGTATAATAAATCATCTATGAAATATTATACTATAGTAGGTAATAGATTAAAGTACTCAAAAGCTACTCATTGAAGTAAAATAAAATTCACACTCACTCATGCATTAGGGGTCTGAAGACAGTTCCATCATGAACATGGGCTTCATTCATCTATATGTAGAAATAGGGCAGCAATGTGTATCTGATTTCTAAGACTTTCTTTGACATTTGAGCAAAAGTTTCATTCCAGGAAACAGGATCTTGCCTCTGAAACAAAGCACAATGCAAAAGTCATAGCCTATTCTTTGAATCTCAGTATTCAAATACATTGTTAGAGAATAAAAGTAGAAAATTATTAATAGTATTATATTCTATATACTATCTTTATAAAAATCCCCCATGCTGCCTTAATTGTATTTTATATGAAGAATGAAACTGGTAGAATATTAGTATTTTAATAAGATAATTTAAATTAAGTTCAAAGCTTGATTTAATGTAAGTAAACATATACAAAATATAGTTCATATTTTAGAAAATGATAAATATATTGTCAGCTGTATAACCCTCAATGTTGCGATGTGAAATCTAGAAAGGAAATGATACGGTTTGTTAGACAAATGGGCCTGAAATAGGAAGAGATAAGTAGAGCTCAGCATATTAGCCTCACACACCACCATACAGTCTCAAGTGAAATGAATAGATTAAAATACTATTAATAGCACAGAAAGAATGTGCACACTAATCTTGAATGCATTTCAGTCTCCTTTGGAATATGCACTTCAAGTCAAAGGAGGAATATTAATGGTGCAATGTTAAGAATCTATAAAATTATTAAATTTTATATTGAATCATATCGGAAAAACTTAAGAGACAGTGATTCTTATATATTGTAATCTATAACATGGAAGCAAACTACACTTACTTATAATTACAAAGCACACTTCTCTTAGATTTGTTAATAACAATCACTGAAGAGCCTTTCAGAGCTACATCATGTTTATGAAGAATATGACTTTACTAGATTTTGGAAATAAGAAAGCTGGCATGACAACCTGGTGTTCTCCTTGGCAAGTGCACTATTAGAATAAGCAAAGACTGAAATGACACTAGCCCAACAATTATTAAGCTATGCATGACCTATGTATACTCTACCTTAGTTACACACACACACACACACATATATATATATAGTTTATTTCAGTGGTTTCACAGTCAAGTGAGTAGAAAGAGAGAAAGATAGTAGGATATTTTGACATTACTTAATCTCAGATTTTGTTCTGTTGATTCACTAGCATATATATAAATGGTATATATGGTAGTATATCTATATCTATATATCTCTATCTCTATATCTATCTATATCTCTATATATCATAGAGTGTCTTGTTCAATCATGTTAATTCATATTTAAACAAGTTGATTATTCTTTTCTGAGGATATTTATTTATAGTTATTTCTTTCATCTGTCCTTATTATGCTATCTTTCTTCCAAAATTATTAGCATCTCAGGGACTTTTGAATCTAGAAATCTACATTAGAATTCTCCTCCTCCAAATATTTAATTTTTCCTTACTGAGACCAAATGTCTCCTCATCCAAGCCATAATAGAATTACCATTTAGGTGAAAAACCACCATACATATCCTCAGCTGTATTCTCCACAACTAATACTTATTTGATTTTAATGTGTTTTAAATATAAATGTGATATAAATCATATTATAATGAAACATTAGAGTAAAATCTAAATATTTAATCATATATATACACTCTCCATAAATATTCCTTAAATCACTCCTTACTCACCCTTTTTTTAATACCTGTCCTTTTTCTCTACTGTGGTAATACCCTAAATTAATATTAAGTTTCTATTAAAATATTCACAGTTCTTCAACATAGTAGACCATAGTTTGCCTGTTTTTAAAACTGCTTCAAAATGAAGTACTAATTTGCTCTGTATCCTTGTCAAGTAAAATTTGCATTGTGCAATGTTTTTCTAACATGCCTTGAATCTGTTAATTTGTAAATGCATTAAGACTATGTCTTTCTGATGGTTTCTATTGTCAAACTTGGACTGACATGCTTTCTGATCAGTTCTCTTTTTCTCTGCAAATTAACTAAAAGTTTAGCACAAGTTAATGCATAGTAGGTTATTGCCTCTTATTGTTAACAGTTTTCCATTAAATTAATCACTGTCAACATAACACTCAAAAATTGTATGCATATAAGTTAATAACTCTTAGTGATTCCCACTGCATAGAAATCTGCTCCTACAAACCATACTATATTTTCTTGTTTTTCAATTTCTAAACTTGCTTTTTCAATATTTGCTTTTATATCTTCCCATTTCATTCATTATTGCAAATGTGTCATACTTCTAATCAATTCAGTTTCAAGTTGAAATTTTTGTTGTAATTCTGTCTCAGTTTGAAATACATTCTACAGGTAAGATATTTTTTCCCTAACTGTTCTAAAATCTTATTGATCAGCTATAGTGTGTGTGTTCTGTAAGCAAGCCATGCTTTCTGGGTACATTTCAGGCCATACTTACTACCACTTTATAAATATGAAAAGATTTGAAGTATTCATTTATAACATTGTCAAGTAAAATATAATTGAAGCAACAACAAACAATGTAAGGCTATATAGGGAAAAAGAAATAAAATAAAATTGACATAAATGTAGTAATTACATACTCTAGTAAATTGAATATTGTGATTTCTTGCATATGGATAAAAGGCTCAAACTTGCATCCAACAAGCACAGAGATGGTATTCTGACTTGTTAAAGAAAACCCACAGATATCTGCTCTGACCTAAAAGATAGTTTATATTTAGTGCATATCAAGTACTGTTTCTTAATAGGTGTAGACTACAAATACAAATTGAACAGATCTACTTACATATGGTATTCTAAAAACATTAAATTCTAGCATACCTAAAAATTAGAATAAAATTAAATGTATGATTTAAGCACAAATAAGCTATAAACATAGCATAGTGGCGTAAGTCTAAGTGGTAGTGTTTTGTTTTAATTTTATTTTTTAAAATAAATATTTTTGCTAGGATTTAGTTATTTATTTTACCAAGTAGAACAAATGAAATTACGTTTATTAAGTACTACAACAAATGAGAATTTCAACAAAATTAAATACATTTTATTTCTCATAACTTTGGTAAAGATATTCTAATCATGATTTGAAGAAATTTATCATTAGTCAATAATGTTTACGTCTAGAATCAAAACAGTAGTTGTCTATTCATGGCTTGAAATGTATAGCATTTTGCCATGTGTCTAGTGTCAGAAAAACTTTAGTTGGATGTTTCTTTCTTTACCATCTCTCAATGATTCTTAATCTCTAGCAGATAATATATACTAATTTCTTTCTTTTCTTTCAAATACTGTCTCTTCAAGCTCTTTCATTTTCAACCTGGAAACAATCCAAAATGTTTAAAGATATTTATATCCAAATAAATTAGCTGAGTATCATCAGTCATTTACTTCCCTAACGTATTCTTGATTATATCTGCCTGACTAATGACAATTCAGTGATATCCTGTTTTATAAAAATAATGTTAATATTTTAATTCTAACAATTTAATGATACCTTGCATAAGATAAATAAATATTTTCTTGAAAAGTATAAAAAAATACTGATAGAAGAAAATTATCACATACCAGTGAGTGATTTTTCCAAATTTTCCCAGTTTGCATAATTGTCTCAGAGCAGTGTCCTCCCAATGACCAACTGCACGATGTGTGGACTGAGAGATGACAATCCCTCTCAGTTAAGTGGTTTCTGTAATGCACTGTACAATGGAAACATACGCTGCATATTATCATTCACTTTCTTTAAATATTTCATTTGTTTGCTTGTGTTTTAAGAAAGAGTTTCTCTTTATAGTACTCACGTGCTGAGGAACTCGGCTCTTATATGCCAGATGGCCTCAAACTCAGATATTCTACTTTCCAGGTGCTTTGTTCACAATGCCTGTCTTAAATATTTTCTACTAAACACAACCCTTATGAAAAACATACTACTATCTACATTAAGTGTACAGAGTTTTCACTGTCACAGACAATTGCTTTCATCTCACATATATACTAAATACCCTTCCAGCATGACATGACATTTTCCTTTGTCTTCTAACATCCACTAGAGTAACATGGCACATTAAACAAGAAAAATTTTCATTTTTTAACCTTTCAATGATACGTAAGTTAACATATAAATAAACAATTAATCTTAAGCTAATAATCAAATAGAGCATATAAGTCTAAATGTATAACTCAATGTAGCTCATCTTCTCAGTTATAATTAACCGTATTTTTGTACATATAACTCTGAAGAGTATATTTGCTAAAGCACTCTTTGCATGACAGCATAGAAAGAATGGGAGACTTTAATGAATTATTTGTTTTAAAAAAGCAATCATTGTACTTTAGTTCTGCAATTTATTGCTAGTCAAGTCTCATCAAGAAAATGTATTTTACAAATGTGTTTATAATTACTCTTTTCTTTCTCTTCTATCCTTAGAGGGCAATGTTAATGACTTTGACTATTAAAATATATTTCAGTTTAAAATTTTATGCAAAGATACATTAATTTGTACTATCTGCATCCTTTTTTCACTTTTAATTTTTCATCTTTCATCATGAAAGTATCTCTTTAACTATCTCACTCTCTGATAAGCATATATATGTATATATGACATATACATACATTTTGACATATAAATATACTAGCATATATGTATATATAGCATGTATATATATTGGATACACATGTATATGGCATATACATATACTAGCACACACACACACACACACACACACACATATGTACATGTGACACTAAATAGCCTAAAACTCTATGGACTAACGTGAAAAAATTAAAGAAAAAATGTTATAATGATAAGTAGACTGGCTGATTGATTACCTGACTGAGAGAAATGAAATTTTTTTTCTAAAATTTATGAAAGAAGTAAATTACAAAGAACAAATTTAAATAGAAAGAAATTCAGCAAGACTCTTCAAGTATGGTAGTTTTAAAGCTGATATCATTAATATAAATTGACCAGAAAAGCAGAGGAGAAAATTAGAAACATAACTTACTCCAGAGTGGGTTTTATTTGTGACCATCCATATAAATTGTGTACATCATAATGTAAAACTGATGATCCATCACTAAGGATATGTTCAGTTTCCATGCACATAGTTCAGAAATGTAATTCATCATCTCTTTTTGTGAGTTCTGGGGAAATCAGGGAAAATATAGTAATTTTTGAAGACCATGACTTGAAATATGTAGCTGATAACTACATACACATTAATTTTAATTTTCAGATTTGTTTTATTAATAATATAAAAGATTCTTATGAAGTGCAAAATAGTATTTTACTTCATGAATAAACTGGATGTAATGAACTCATGCTCAGTACTACAATGATCACTCAAAGCTTTCAACAATTTGTTATGTTAGTATGTGAAAAGCCTGTTCTTATAAATATTCTGAAATACTTACACCTCAGTTACCTATATTCACCTGATGTGCCATAGTAAATGCACATATTTTCTATCAATATATTAAAATCCCATCCACTCATATGTTCTTAGGAAAAACAAATTATGAGATTTAATTAATGATTTTAATCATTTGTACACTTTGTGTATACTGCTTTTAAGTTTCTGTAGTGGCCTGTAGAATAGTACATGAATCTTTATAAATGCCTAAAATGTAAGTACATTCTCAGTTGCATATGTATTTTTAGAATTTACTTTGTATTTCTTATATATGTGCACATGTGCATGAGTATAAGTGTTTATGGAGGCCAGAAAGTAGTGTTGGATTCTCTGGACCTGGGGTTTTATAGGTAGTGTTGAACTTCTGCAGGTGGGTGCTAAGAACCAAACTTTGGTTCTTTGAAAGAGCAGTAGGTACTCTACTATTAACCCATCTCTACATTGCTAAAATTTTCTATTGCTTTTCATTCATTTAAACAACAAATGTTGACTCAGTAAATTTCATTAAAATAATCCACTTAGAGCAAAAATTTCAGAACCAAAGCTGCTCTTGTCTTCAACAAACTTTGTGTTTGCTACCTTCTTTTAGACATTAGCTGTCACCAGATCACAAGTGGCAGAAAATCTTTACTTTCTTCCATTTTCCCCTTCCTAGGAAAAAAAGCCGAGCAATTTTAATGATTAAAGGAATTAAATAATTTAATTTAATTCTTACAAAACTATAACACAAAGTTAAATTAAGTTAGAATTATAAGTACAGAAACAAAATATTTACTTTTATCTTCAAAACAGTTTTGAGTTGTTGGATATTGGGCATGAGGTTGGACATATTGGTCTGTGTGACTGAACATTGAAATTTTAGGATAAATTTATAATTACTATAACTCGAGGTCTGCATAAACAATAAGCAATAATAATGATACAATATTATAAAAAAGTATAGCATCAAACTGTACCTGGGAAATAAGGTGGATAATTTGGTACATTCGTATGTTAAGTCCATTAAAACTCTTATTTGATTGTGTAAGTCTCACTGTTGGTCCAATTTACGAAAAGCTGGATGGATCATAAA
>JAJTUV010005293.1:0-25058 GCA_021653895.1 Mastomys natalensis
AAAAACAAAATTATAAAAAATATAGTTAAATTTTTTTTACTCTTGCAGATTCTTTGAAAAGGCCTATCTCACAGTAGCTCAAAGTAGCCTTGAACTCAGGTTCTATTACCTATGTCTCCTGAATGGTACGATAGAAAACATACCACCATGCCTAGCTGGTTGTGTAGATGTTTGGCTTTATCCATGAGTATAGAACCAAGTACTTAGATGGTTCTGGATGCTTTTTCCTAACACATGCATCTCTATCCCTATAGACAAAGAAGAATAAATGACAGTCTGAGAAAGAAGGAGGTACAGTCCTAGGGATAGCTCTACAGGTTGCAGTTTATTTCTACGTTATTTGAGAAAAAAATATTTTTTGGTTTTGTTTAATTTTATTCATACATATTATCAAAATGCTTATTGTGTTGAATCTTTATGTGGAATGTATTGCATACATTTTGTTTCCATTTAGAAATATAATTCTTGAAATGAACATCTTTGGGTGTTTAATGATTTTTTTTTTATTGCAACCTTACTCTTATTAGAATTTTGTATAAGTGACTCATTTAAGAACTGATTTTAAGATGACTTTCTTTCAGAAAAACTTGAGTGTTTCTAAATGTACCTATGGGAACAACCTAACAAGCTTGGAGCAGGGACACTGACCCATAGACCATAGGAATAGCCCAAACCTGTATAAACAAATTTAAGGCTAGCAATATTCAAGTAAGGAAGCAACACTGTTAGCTAATAACCAGGTAGCTCTCTTGCTATCTCATTCTGCCTGGTGGAATTTTACCCAACTTAGCCCTTCTCTGAAGGTACCATCTCTCCAGGGTCCATATCCAGCATCAGACCTTGCTCATGCCTTAGGATTTTTTCCCATTGAGAAAAATATTTTAACAGTTTAATCTAATCTAGTTGGTCAGGTCTCAGTTACTATATTTACAAGACTACAACGTGTTTCCATATCAACCTAACTTGCATTCATAGACTGAAAAGTCATTTTTGTCAATATGTTCAATCAATATCTCTAATCATTAAGAACAACTTACTAAATTTTATAGGTTCAGCAGTGAAAATGTCACAATTACCATTCTTTAAAATGATTCAAGTCTAGGAAAGTAATTGTGTATAAACCCCAAATAACAATTGAGATAAACACTTATGGTTGAAGAGCAAAAATTGCATTAGTAGACAAAGAAATAAATGTAATTATATTCAAATTGAGGAGCAAGAACTATACCATCATAGGTAGTTCCAATAAAGTCATTTACTATTTCAAGAATGTCTGATAACATAAAACACTGTAAAATCTATTTTTGATTATGTTTATTATGTTTGTTTTAAGAACTACAGCCCTTAAAGGCAATTGAAAAATGAAGCAGGCCATTTATAGCACTCACTTTACACAGAAGACTGCCTTAGGAAGCAGAGTCTGCAAAGCTGAAAAGCAGGTGTGAATTCTTTTGTACTAAAATAGCCCAGGCAGTTATATCAAGTGGTCAGAATCATGAGAAAAGCAGCTGGCTTCTCATGTGAAGAACAGTCTGTTTTTTTTTTCTCCATTGAGTTTCATCTGCTTTAACAAATTACTTATTTTCTACGAATTCCAGTAGGAGTTCATAATTCATTAAAATTGGAGTCAAAATATTTAAAATATTTCTTAGATTATTCAATAATATGACATATAGAAAAGTTTTGTTCTGAATTTAAGACATTATTAAAATAAGCATAATTTATAATAGTAGTTGAAGAAAGGAATTAAATAAAAGTTTTGCTTTAACTTTTGCTAACCAATAGAAATATGTTATTGGTTAGAACTATAGTTAGAAGACAATGATATAGAACTCTCAGTTATGTTATACAATGGAAATGATCTTTACTGGGTCATAAATTTAGTATCATGCTCTGGTCTCTAAGATGAAAAGGAAGGGAAAATTGTCAAATACATTTTAACTCCAAATTACATAATAATTATTCCTTTGGTGATTTAAATAAGTACCTGGTTGACATTTTACACAATAAATGAAAATAATGAACATTTGTGATCTTAGAATCTGATTTAAAAAAAACACAAGAGACCACTCATAACTTTTAAGAGGTTTTTTTTTTTGTTTGTTTTTGTTTTTTTTCTGACATTGATTGACAAGCACACAGGCGGGGATTCGAACTCGGGAGAGACTGATGGCCACCTCCGATTCTGGAGTGCGACGACTGCTGTGGTGATCCACCGATGGCCTCCAGTTATAACTTTTAAATGAAATGTCATAATTTATTAACATTGTCCTGTGGTCATTTTGGGTTAATTCGGATATATGCTGATACTAGAATCTGTCATTGCAATTCTGATTCTCTTTTCACCAGGAGAAAAGCTAAGATGAAGTAAATACAAACATTTTTTCATGGATATGTGGGAGAACTGAGATGGAAAGGCAAACAACTATCTCCAAATTTATTAGAAATGGATTCTTTTAAGAGATCATCCAGGGGCCAAAGAGATGTCTCAGCAGTTAAGAACACTGGCAACTCTTCCAGTGGTACTGAGTTCAATTCTCAGCAACTACAATGGTGGCTAACAGTTATTTGATACCTTTTTCCAGTGTGCATGAAGACAGATTTTATATATATGTGTGTGTGTGTGTGTGTGTGTGTGTGTGTGTGTGTGTATATGTATATGTATACAATCTTAAACAGTTAAGAGATAACCCACACATTTAGTAAGTTAAACATAAAGTAGATGACTTGCAAGCCAACATATAAGAAGTGAAAAAATGGCATTTTTGAAAATAAGAAGATTATTGCTAATGATCCTAAAACATTAAAGCCAGAGAATATTTTAAATGACATTACATTTGTTTAATTCAGTAATTTAGATGAGATAGAAAAATTTTTTTAAATCTTACCACTGAATTTATTCAAAAAGAAATAAATAACCTGAACTTATCTGAATCTTTTTAAAAATTAAATTAATAGTTAGAAATATACTACAAGAATTACTAGGTCCATGCACCTTAGCTGAGAAACGGTTTATAGTTTTGGTGTGTGCATTCTTTCCAAAGTTCTCATTGAAAGTTAATACTCTCCACTATGTTCATAGTAGCTTTATTTATAATAGCCAGAAACTGGAAAGAACTCAGATGCCCTTCAACAGAGGAATGGATACAAAAAATGTGGTACATTTATACAATGGAATATTACTCAGCTATTAAAAATAATGAATTTGATAAATTCTTATATAAACAGATGAAACTAGAAAACATCATCCTGAGTGAAGTAACCTAAACACAAAAGAACATACATGGTATTCACTCACTGATTATTGGATTTCAGCCCAGAAGCCTGAAATACCCAAGATTCAACTCACAGACCACATAAAGCTCATGAAGAATGATGACCAAATAGGGGAGCCTTCAGTCCTTCTTAGAAGGAGTAACAAAATACTCAAGGGTGCAAATATGGAGACACAGTGCAGGACAGAAACTGAAGGAGGGGCTGTCTACAGACCATTCCACCTGGATATCCATCCCATGTGTAGTTACCAAAGGTAGACGTTGATGTGGATGTCAGGATGTACATGCTGAGAGGAGCCTGATGTAGCTGTCTTCTTAGAGGTCTGCAAGAGTCTGACATACTCAGAGGCAGATGCTCAAAGCTAACCATTAAACTGATTATGGGGTTCCCAATGGAGAAGATAGAGTGAAGGCTAAAGGAGTTGAAAGTATTTGTGACATGAGGAAAGCAACAATACCAACCAACCAGAGCCCCCAGGGTCTAAACCACCAGCCTGGGAGCGCTTAGGGAGGGACCCATGGCTCCAGCTATATATGCAAGGGAACTATATATAAGTGGGAAAAGAGATCCTTGGTCCCATGAAGGCTGGGCGTCGTTGGGGGGGGGATATTCGAGGGTAGGGAGGTGAGATACGGGGAGGGTGGAGGCAGGAGGAAGGGGGAATGGATAGTGAGTTCCTGGGAGGGAGGGGGGAAATGGGGTAAGGAGAGAACATCTGAAATGTAAACAAAATTTCCAATAAAAAAAAGAACAAAAAAAAAAAGAAATTTATTTTCAATAAAAGGAAAAACAATTTAAAAAGAAAAAAAAAAGAAAAGAAAGTTAATACTCAATGTAACAATGGTAATGGGTGGTACTTTCAAAAGTTAATTTATTGGAGTAGAGCCTTCACTAATAGTATTAGGTGCTCTTATACAGGATCTTGATAGAAAGAATTTAGTTCCTTTTTGTCTTTGTTCTCTGAGAAGTGAGAACACAGTACTTTTTTCCTCCAGAAAATATTTTTCAAAATTTATTTGTGGAAGCAAAGATCAGATTCTCACTATACAATCAAACTTGCTGGTTCCTTGACCTTGGAATTCTCAGCCAGCAGGACTGGGAAAATTAATTCCAATCCTTTATTAATTACTACTTTCTATTTTTCTTTTAGAACAACACAGAGAGACTAAGACAGAAATCTGAGCTTAATAAGAAATAAGTAATTTCATAAAAAATATATGTATGTACATACAGATATGCATTTAGTATCAATCAATGAAAAGAGAGTCCAGGAATTTGAAACAGAGTGGAGAGTTTGTAGGGACAACTGGAGGGTTTGGAGGGAGAAAGGGGATTTGAAAAATGTTAAAATTATACTATAATGTCAGAAATTAAATTGAAACAAAAGAAAACTCCCTAATATATTTTATGAGGTCAATTTTTACCACATTCTAAATCTAAAACAGACATTGAAGAAAAGGAAACAATTAGACCTCAACATTCATTAATCTATAAATAGATTTCTTAACACAATATTAGAAAATAAGTCTAACAATGAACTTAAAACATATATTGTCAACATGTCATAATCTATAATCACCTAGTAAAGGTAAATCAATGAGGGACTGCCTAGATCAAATTGATTTGTGCTCATGTTTGTGGAGGATTATTTTAGTTTCATGAATTGAAGTAGAAAGACACGCCCACTGTTTTAAAGGTATCATTGCCTGGGCCAGGGATTCTGAATATTTCAAGACTGAAAAAAAAACAGGCTAAATACAAGCATTTACTCATTGATCATCCCAGTTTTGATAATTGATGGGATGTGACCATTACTCTCAAGCTCCTGACACTGGAGTTTCCTGGTATGATGAACAGTAATTAAGAAACATAAGCTAAAATGAAGTTTCTCTCCCTAAATTGCTATTGTCAGAGTATTTTTTATAACAACTGGAAAAGGAACTAAGATATAGACTGTGGCTTGCCAGAGTTCTTTAAAAGTGCTATTATTGGTTTAATTTTTGTGTTCCAATTTATTTATTTATTTATTTTGCCCTATTAATGGGCTAAAATGAAATATTACATGATCTTTTTAATGGAAGCACAAAATCATTCAATAACATACAAAACCATTCATTAAGAATATCTTGCAGGCTAAGAAGGTGGATCAGTGATTGAATTGCTTACTGAACAAGCATGGGACTTGAGTTGGATTTCCATTACCCAAGTAAAAAGCCAGAAATGACAACACATACTTGTAATTACAATGACATTGGAAAAATGACAAAAATGGAAATCTGGAACCCTCTGACAAGAGTCAAGACTAGTGGTTCTCAATGTGTGGGTCATGACCAATTGACAACTGTCTCTCTCCAAAAATATTAATTCATTATGATTCACACAGTAAAAAAATTGCAGTTATTAAGTAGCTATAAAAAATAATTTTATGTTGGGAATTGCAGTTATTAAGTAGCTATAAAAATAATTTTATGTTGGGGTAACAACAACATGAAGAACTGTATTAAAGGGTTGAAGCATCAGGGAGTTTGAGAACCATTGTTCTAGAGAGTTCTTGGGGTCCATGTTCAGTGATAAGGCATTTACACCCCATCACACACACATACAGAGAGAGAGAGAGGAGAGAGAGAGAGAGAGAGAGAGAGAGAGAGGGAGAAAGAGAGGGAGAGGGAGAGGGAGAGGGAGAGGGAGAGGGAGAGGGAGAGGGAGAGGGAGAGGGAGAGAGAGAGAGAGAGACAGGGAGAAAGAGAGGGAGAGGGAGAGGGAGAGACTGTTTTACAGGGTTTTTTCTGTGTAACCCTGGCTGTCTTAGAACTCACTTTGTAGACCAGGCTGGCCACAAATTTACAATGATCTTAATGCCCTGACTCCACAGTACTAGGATTAAAGGTATGTGCCATTACTTACACACACACACACACACACACCACACACAAACACACACACACTCAAAATTTATAAAGGAAATTTATATTTATAAAATATAAATCTTAAAAATCTTAGCTGCTGCACAGTGGTGGCACTTGCCTTTAATCCCAGCACTCAGGAGGCAGAGGCTGTTGAATTTCTTTGAGTTTTAGTCCAGACTGCTCTACAGAATGAGTTCCCAGATAGTTTAGGGCTATACAGTGAAATCCTGTCTCAAAAGACCTACTAAAACAAACAAATAAACAAACAAACATAAAAAAAATCCATTATATTTCTGGGTAGTGGTGGCTCATGCCATTAATCCCAGAATTTGGGAAGCAGAGGCAGGCATATTTCTGAGTTCAAGGCCAGCCTGGTCTAAAGAGTGAGTTCCAGGACAGCCAGGGCTGTACAGAGAAACCCTATATCAAAAAACAAATACACACAAAAACCCACTATAGTTAACATTTCATTTAATGTTGAAAGACTAAATCTTTTGACAGTCAGATGTGGTAAAGACAAAGTTATCTTACTACTTGTGGTGGCTTGAATATGCGTGGTGCTCCCCATAGGCTCAAATATTTGAATGATTAGTCAACTGGGAGTAGAACACATGAAAGGATTCAATGATAAGGAGATGGGTCCTTGTTAGAGGAAGTACATCACTGGAGGTGGGTTTTGAGGTTTCAAAATCATACACTTGGCACAGTGTTTCTCTTTCTGTCTGAAGATCAAGATGTAGTTCTTAGCTACTTTTCCAGCACCATAACTGCCATGGCTTCCATGCCTGTTGCCATGTTTCTACCATACTGATAATAAACCAAACTTATAAATATAAGAGCAAACCCACAGTCAAATGTTTTCCTTTATAAGACTTGTCTTATCATGATGTCTTTTACAGCAAAAACACACACACATACATACAATACACTAAATGGAGGAAAATGAATAAATTCCTTAAAGAAAGCCAGGGAAACACAGACAAACATTAGAGGGATGAATTAACTCCTTTAAAAAAGCCAAGAAAAAAAATCAGTTGATGGAAATGGATAAAACTGCTTAATACCAGAAAATGGGAATAGAAGCAATAAAGAAAACACAAACTGGGAAATTCTAGAAAGGAAAAACTTAGGAATTGAAAGGGAACTACAAAGGTAAGCTTTACTAATAGAATATAAGAAACTGAAAAGGAATTTCAGGAATTGAAAGTACAATAGAAGAAATGGATACATTGGTCATAAAAAGAGTTAAATCTAAATAATTCCTGGCACAAACCATCTGAGATATCTGCAACACTATGAAAAGTCCAAACATAGAAATAATAGAAATAGAGAAGGAGAGGAATCCCAGCTAAAATACCCAGAAAGTATTAATAAATAGAAATATTCTTAACCTAAAGAAGAGGATACCCATAAAAGTACAAGAAGCATAAGGAACATAAAATACACTGAATCAGAAAAGAAGGTCCACTCACAGCAAAATAATCAAAACCCTAAATATACAGAAGAAAGAAAGAATATAAAAAGCTGCAAAGGAAAAGACCAAGTAACATATAGGGGCAGTCCTATGAAGTATAGCTCACTTCTGAATGGAGACTGTAAAAACTTTGGAGAGACGTTCTGTGGATTCTTAGTGAGAACAGATACCATCTGATGGTACTTTTCTTCTTTTTTCTAGTTAAGTATATGCTATAATTTGATTTATTTCTATATCACCCCAAATCGTGTTTTTCTCTAATCATGTCCCAAGCTAATGGTCAACTTGCTTTTTTTTTTTTTGTTGTTGTTGTTCTTCCTCTGTCCTGACACCTTGTAATTTGCTTGTTAGAAACTGTTGCCATTGTTTCATGGCATGTTATGGGAATAGTCT
This sequence comes from Mastomys natalensis, assembly GCA_021653895.1. Lineage (NCBI taxonomy): Eukaryota > Metazoa > Chordata > Mammalia > Rodentia > Muridae > Mastomys > Mastomys natalensis. Next base: position 8,050 of record JAJTUV010005293.1, read on the forward strand.
GACTACAAAATATTTCATGGTGTGTTATTAGAACTAACTGACCATAAACCCACAACATGATCTTTTCCAAATATCATAAAAATAACTGAAAAAAATCTTCTTTTTGTATCTACCTGCTTACTTGCTATAAAAAGCCTCCCTGCTTCTAGCCTTGGCCATGTCTCGCTCCTACTTGTAGGAGACTGTAAGTTTGGACAGACTCTAAAAATAAATATTTATCTTGTAACTGTTCAGTTTCTGTGCTTGGTTTTTGACACCATAACATAGAAGATAATTTTTTTTTTTTTTTTTTTTACAAATAATGTCTTTTTCATTTCAAAGTTATAAAGCTTGAAATAAAAGAAAATATATTTGCTTAACCTGTCTCATATTTTCTATGAGGCTCAAACTAATTTATAAAAATTTGATTTATAATTCATAAAAGATGAGAATATAAGGTTTTACTAATTTATTTACACTAGATGGGCATAGTTTTTTTTCTCCATTCTACAAAGTCCTTATGATCTTAATCTTATAAAAGATGAATCAGCTATTATAAAACTTAAGGTATTTAGCCAGTATTTTCTATTCATTCATTCATTGTGAGGCAAATAATGTTTCACAGAAGGTATTCAGGGTCAGTACATTTCATAAAGGTGAGAACACAATGTAAAAGTATCATAAATATTAAATAACCACTTAAGTTATTCGGAACCATCTACTGAAATATAACACTATGCATCAGAAACACCCCTTAGCACAATTTGAATTATTAATATATGTAAAAAAATACTGACAGTAATGGGAAAACCTATTTATGTACTTCAAGGCCTTTGCATTCCTGAGAATAAATGAATACAACTCAAAAAGAAACATTTCTTTTAATAAAACATTGTGAGAGTTAATTCATACAATTTTCAAACCCTATTACTTTTGTAATTTAGAACACTTTGTTTTTACTTCAAGGTAAGTTTTAAAAGGATATATGTGGTAGAAAAAAGCAAAAGCAGCAATTACCAGTTACCCAGTGTGAACCACACCTCAGTGTGAGTCACCTTCTCTGTAATGTTTTTTTCAATACTAAAAATGAGGTTGTCATTGAAGCTCAACTTCATTAGTAAGCATTCCTTAGTGACATCATTTACTTAATGTTAAATATTAAATAATAACAATTCTGAGGAATGCAGCATAGAAGGAATTGAATCGAAGGGAAAAACGTTATATTTTTTGCTGGCTGGATTTATGTCAACTTGAAACAAACTATACTCATCTGAGAGAAGGAAATCTCTATATTATAAATTATTTGCAAATATGTTCACTTCTGTCCATGTTCTTATTAATTACAAGGAAATAAGTGATAATGGTATATGATTTCAATCCCAGATACTTCCCAAAATGAAGGGAAATATTTGTGAAAGTTAGTAATACCATAAATGATTGTCAAATGATTCCTCCCAGTTATGTGCTTAGAAATTATACCCATTGTATTAATTACTTTTTATTTTACTTATAGGAGAGGTTTATTTTTAGCTTATAGATCCAGAGAAATATGAGTCTCTCACAGTCATGACAGGGAAACATGGCAACAGACAGAAATGTTGCTTAGAACAACAAACTGAGAGCTCACATCTTAAATTACAAGAACAATTGGGAGATAGTGTTAGCATTCTGTCTAAACTCCACCCCCAAAATCATGGCAACAGCCAGGTATGCTCCTCCCCACAGTTACCTGGCCCACTATAAAAGGAGCTACTTGCCCCTTCCTCTCTCTCTTGTTCCTTTGCTCTCCCTTGCCCCTTGCTACTTCCCTTCCCCCTATCTCCACATGCTCATGGCCTGCCTCTACTTTCTAATCTCTCTCTCTCTTTCTCTCTCTCTCTCTCTCTCTCTCTCTCTCTCTCTCCCCCTCCCTCCCTCCCTTCCCTCCCTCCCTCTCTCTCTCTCTCTCTCTCTCTCCTCTCTCTCTCTCTCTCTCCCTCCTTCTCCCTCTCCCTCTCTCTGCCTCTATTACCCTCTTAACTCCTCTCCTCATGCCCTGAATAAACTCTATTCTATACTATACGATTGTATGGCTGATTCTTCAGGGGGAAGGGATGTGTCAGTATGGGCCCAATGAGACATCCCCTTCCCTTATACCTCACCACACACCCATAGAACATATCCTATGTCTCCTTATCTTTTTATAAACATATCAGATAGCAATTTCAAAATGGTACAAGCCTTTAAATGGTCAAAGCCCACCTTCTAATGACACACTTTCTCCAAAAAGACCAAACTTTCTGAGAATCCTCAAACAGTACCACCAACCAGGCTCCAAGTATCCAAATATGCAAGACTATGGAGAATATTTCTCATTTGAATATATCATACCTATCTTTTAAATACTTCCTCCTGTTTGCAGTTCAAGATCTTACTGGACCATGCCACTGCTTGGCCATCATGGACCCTAAACACCTAAAACTTAGAGCCCCAAAGAAACCCTCCCATCTAACACTTGTCATAGCCATGGTGCTTTGTCACAGCAATGGTCAATTTTGTTATAGCAGGAAGTAGAGTATTGCTATGACAAAACTGATCATTTTTTAAGGAATGTGGAAAACTTAGAGACATTGGACCAGAAAAGCTATTGAATTTTGTAAACAGAGCTTAATGGGCCATCCTATTAAGATTTTAGAAGACAGTAGTGCTAAAATCAGTGTTGACTCCAGAAGGGTAGCTCAAGAGGCATTGGAGAGAATAACAGTAGCAGCTAGTCCAGAGACCATTCTTGTTATGTTTTAACAAATATGTGGCTGTTCTCTGTCCTTGCCCTAAGAATTTTCTTAAAGCTAAATTAAGATGTAATGCACCAATTTCTCGAAAGAGTAGATTTCAAAGACAGACTCAGAATTTACTATGTCACATGTTTAATTATGAAATAACTCTTCTACAGATCTACAATGAAAAAGATTAAGATCATGTAAGACCAAAATACAAAATGGCCACATGGTTAATGTCCTTAGCTGCAATTATTAAGGTTGGTGTCATTAAGGAAGGGTCAAACCTTCATTGAAATAAAGAAGAAAATGTCTCAGTGTAAAACTCCACTCAATTAAGCTTCCAAACTTATGAAAGAAAACCATCTAAGGAATGAGGAAAAGTGCGGCAAATGTGGTTTAAAGGGTCCCAAGGTTTATCTCAAGTAGCTAGTTGAACTTGACACTGTTCTGGCTTTTGAGTCTTGAAGATATGTGAGTAAACTTGAGAACACTGGAGGCAGGGCAGTTGTATAAGGCCCCAAGAGACAGGAAGTCCATGTGATGCCATTGCACAAAGCTATGAGAATGAAGCCTGGTTTGTGTTGGAGATGCCAGAGCACTAAATATCTGCCAAAGATATCTGCATACAGGGAATGGAAACCAACCTGATTCTGAGCTGTTTCAGACAGCAAAGATTCATGGGCAGGCAGCAAAGCCAGAAGGGCAGAAACATCTCAGCCATCTGGCATTAGACAATGTAGCTACAGTATTTGGACTTTGTCCTGTTGGATTTTGGTCTATTCAGTATGTTTTAAATTGTGCTCTGATTCCTCTCTTTTGGAAGAGTAATATATATTCTGTGCCATTGTATGATAGAAGTATATAATTTAATTTTGACTTTGTTGGTGATTACAGTTAGGGAATTATCTTGAGTATCAGAAGAGACTTCAACTTTGGATTTTTAAAAAATATTAAGACTAAAAGAGCTTGGTGATTTTTTAAATTTATGTTAATGCATTTTTTTCATTAAGATATAAACACAAAACTTGGGGACACGGGGGTTGGTATGTAGTGATTTAAATAAGATGTCCCTCATAAGGCTCCACGTATTTGAATACTTGATATCCAGTTGGTGCATGTTTGGGTAGGATTGTGTCCTATCTGGAGGAAGTATGTCACTAGGGGTGATTTTTGAGACTTCAAAAAGTTTTGCACCATTTGAGCGTTTTCACTAATTATTTATTTATTTTGTGATTTGGGATATATTCTCTCAGTTGCTGCTCGAACCACCTGCTAATTTACCTCCACCATCATGGACTCTTTTCTTTTATTATTGATTTAATATTTATTGAGTTTACATCCCACTAATTGCCCCTATTCCCATTGGGCATCCTCCCTCTTCACAATTGCCCCCTTCCCTTCTCCTCTAAGCACATGGAGAGACCCCTGGGTTAACCCCCCGCTCCCTGGCAATTCAAACCTCTGTAAGAATAGTTGCTTCTTCTCCTAATGAGGCCATGAGAAGGCAGTTCGGGTAGAAGAACATATTTCATTTGCAGGCAAACAGCATTGGATAGTCCCATTCCAGTTTGTTTGGGATCCACATGAAACCAAGCTGCAAATCTGCTACATATATACTGGGAGGCTTATTCTAGCCCTTGTGAGTTCTTTGGTTGGTGGTTCGGGCTCTGACACCCACAAGGTCCAGGTAGTTGACGCCTGTTGGTCTTCCTATGGAGTTCTATCCCTTCAGGTCCCACAATTCTTCTTCTGTTTTTCCATAAGAGTCACAAGCTCCATCTATTATTTGGCTAATGGGTTGTATCTATTCTGAGTCAGTAGCGCTCTCAGAGGACATGTGCCTATATGCAAGAATAACATAGTACTATTAATAATGTTAGGGGATTGGAGCTTGACCATGAGATCGGTCTCAAGTTGGCAGTTATTGTTGGTCTTTTTCTGCTCTAACCGTTGAGTCTCCATTTCTTGTAGAGAAGATAAATTTTGGGTTGAAAGTTTTTGGGTGGTTGGAGACTCTGTAGCTCCACTGGGGTTTCCTGCCTGGACAAAGGAGGTAGGTTCTTCAGGTTCCATATCCTCAATGTAGTGAGTCACAGCTAAGGTCAACCCCATTCCAAAGTCTCTGTCTTTTCCTGGAAGTGCCATTCTACCTCCTCACCCCTGTCAGTTGCAGATTTCCATTAATTTTCATGCCATCTAGACTTGCTCGTCCTGTCCTTCTACATATCTGATTTTGAACCCCATAACCCTTCCCCATACTCCCTCCCCATTCCACCACTCGCTCAGTTCCCTATCTCCATCTGCCTCATATAACTATTTTAATTCTCCCTTCTCAGTGAGACACAAGCTTCCTCCCTTGGCCTCCCTTCTTGTTTAGGTTCTATGGGTCTCTGGAGTTTAGCATGGTACCTGTATTTTATGATTAATGTCCACTTATAAGTGAGTACATACAATGCAAGTCCTTTTGGGGAGTGGGTTACCTCATTCAGTATGATATTCTCAAGTTTCTCATTTACCCAAAAATTCATGATGTCTTGGATTTTAATAGCTGAATAAAATTCCATTGTTAAATGTAGCACATTTTCTTTATCCATTATTCAGTTGAGAACATCTAATTGTTTCCAGTTTCTGTCTATTACAAATTAAAGCTGCTATGAATAAGTTAGAGGAATTGATTTTGTGGTATGTTGGAGTACCTTTTGGGAATATACCAGGAGAGAGGTATAGCTGGTCTTAAATTAGAACTATTGTATTTTCCTGAGAAACACCAAATTAATTTCGAAATCATGTACAAGTTTGCATTATCACTAGCAATAGAGGAGCCCCCCTGCTTCACATCCTTGCCACACCATGTGCTATCTCTTGAGCTTTGATCTTAGCCCATTCTCATGGAGGTAAGAGGGAGAACACAGAGATGTATTGATTTTCATTTTTCTGAGGACTAAGCTCTTGAACATTTTTAAAGTGCTTCTCCCTTTATGAGTATTCTGTTTAATTTTAAACCCCCCCCCTTTTTAAATTGGGTTATTTTTTATTGTTGATGTTTTAACTTCTTGAGTGGGTTTTGGGGAAATTATTTGGGTATTAAAACCCTCTTGGATATGTAGAGTTGGTGAAAATCCTTTCCCAATCTGTGAGCTGCAAATTTGGTCCCCATTGACAGTGTACTTTGCCTTACGAAAGCTTTGGGAATTTTATGATTTCCCATTTTCAATTCTTATCTTAGAAAACCAGAGCCAAATTGTGTTTTTTTTCAGGAAATTGGGCTCCTATTCCCAATGTGTTCAAGGATATTTCCCAATTTACTCTTCTAGAATTTAGTGCATCCTTTTAGTTTAAAGGGTGCTTTATTCCACTTGGACTTGACTTTGTGCAGGATAATAAATATAATCTATTTTTCATTTTTTTTACAGGTAGGGTATCTAGTTAGCACACATGGCACCATTTGTGAAGATAGATTCTTTTTTTTTTTCATTTTATAGCTTGGCTTTTTCCCCCAAAAAAATCAAGTTTTCCATAGATGTATGGGGTTTATGTTTAGGTCTTCAAATTGATTCCATCAATCAATTTGTTGTTTCTGTAATGACCTTTATGTTTTTATCCAAAATTGTTCTGTAATACTCATTTAGTCAGGGATGGGTGATTTCTCCTAAAGTTTCTTTTATGTTCAGGATCATTTTGGCTAAACCGGGTTTTTGCTTTTCCAATGAAGTTAAATTGCTCGTTTCAAATTCTGTAAAAAAAAATTGTTGGGAAATTTTGATGGGGATTGCATTGGGGTCTATAAAGATATTACTTTTAGTAAGCTGGCCCTTTTCCCCTATGTTAATCCTATCTATGAGCATGGGAGCTATTTCATCTTCTGATATCTTTTTTTATTTTTTTCTTCAAAACTTAAATTTTTTGAATTAAGATCTTTCATGTGCTAGTTAGAGTTGCACCCCAGTTATATTATTTATGGCTACCAAAGGGTGTTGCTTGATTATTTTTTTCTTGCCACGTTTTTCATTTGTATAAAGGAGGACTACTCATTTCTTTGACTTAAATTTTTTATCCAGCTATTTTGCTGAAGGGGTTTCCCTCAGCTGTAGGATTCTCTTATAAAATTTTTGGGGTTGAATTGGTAGTACAATTAATAAAATCTCTACAAAGAACAATACTTTGAATTCTTCCTTTCCAATTTATATCCAAGTGTCTTCTTTAGTTGTCCCTTATTGTTTTCTGGCTAGAACTTTTAATCCTAAATTAAATAGATTGGAAAAGGGACCAAACCTTTTCTTTCCTGATTTTAGGGAAAAAACTTTACATTTTCTCCATTTTTGTTTTTAAAACTAGTTTCCTCAGTGTCAGTTGTTTAAAAAACCCCCCCTTTTGATTACCGTTTGTTTTTTTTTTGGGTAAAAATGCTCTCTGTCCTTGGTTAGTTTTTATAAGGGTTGGACTTCTTTTTGGAATTTTCTCAAAGAGCCAATTCTTTGGGTTTTTTTTTTTTTTTTTTTTTTTATTCTGTGTTTTTTTTCTTTTTTTCTAACTGATTTATTTAACCCCGATTTTGTTTTTCCGCTCCCTCCTCTTTCATTTGCTTAGTTTTTGTTTTCTAGAGTTTCATTTATACCCTTTTAAATTCCTGGATGAGAATTTCTAATTTCTTCATGGGTACTTGTGCTAAAAAATTTCCTCTTTGTAAAAAGCTTGGATTTTGTCCACAAAATTTTTTTTGTTTTTTTTCCTTCGTGAATCTAGGAAGATCTATAAGTTTTTTTTATTTTTTTTCCTTCCCTGACCCTGTGATTAAAAGGAAATAGAGAGTTGATCATTTTTTAAAGAGTAAATTAGGCTTCTATAATTTTTTTTCTTGTTGAAGTCCAGCATTATAGATGTTGGCTGATAGGAAATAAGGGCTAATTTCAATTTCTTTTATTTTTTGAGGCTTGCTTTGGGGATAGACAAAGTAGTCAATTTGGAGAAGGTCCATGAGAAAGCTGAGAATATAGTATATCATTTAAGTTTTTAGGTGAAACATTCTAGAATGTGTTAGGTCATTTGATTCAAAATAATCTGTAATATTAAAAAAATTCCTGTTAAGGGTTTTGTTAGATTTCTGCAGTTGGTGGGATTTTGGGGGGTGATCTCCCACAAAAAAATGTGGGGTTTGATTTACAATTAGCTTTAACCCCCGTTTCTTTTCAGAAAAAGGGTGTCCTGTGTTTTCAAGAATTAAGAATAAGATACTTATTTAATTTTCCCGGTGTATGAAGTTTTAAAATTTCCTTCCTTTTGATTAATTTTAGTTGAAAGTCTATATTAAATTATTAAATTTGAATGCCCACTCCAGCTTGCTTCTAGGAACAAAATTTTCCACCCCTTTTCTCTGAGGTAATATCTACCTTTATTGCTGAGGTGGTTTCTTGTATGCAGCAAAATGAGGAACCTGTTTTTGCATTAATTTTTGTTAGCTGTGGGCTTTTTACAGGGAATGAGCCACTTATAAAATTTTTCAATATTAATGATCAATGTTCCTTATTCCTATTATTTTATGTTGTGGTTTTGTGTTTTTTGTTTGTGGTGTTTTGTGTGGTGGGTGTGTGTGTGTAGTTTCTTTGTATGTGTTTTGTGTGTATGTACTTTCCTTTTCGCTGGAATTAAAAAGTCAAAAATATAAAACCCAAGGAAACTCATCTATATGTTGCCTTTTGGGCATAGCATTTTATTCTTTTAATAAAAAGTACCCATGATGCCTTTTCTCAATAGTGCTTTAAGTAAAAAGAATGAATGTAAAAAATTTTTAATTAATGCCTATTTTAAAGAGTACAAAAACCTTTTAAATTTTTTTTTTAATTTAAAAAGGTATTTTTTTTTGTACTTTCAAATGCTTTTCCCCCCCCTTTCCCGGGTTTTTTTTTCCCCTCCACAAACCCCCTATCCCACCCCCTCCACCTGCCTCTATGGGGTGCTCCCCAACCCACTCCGCTTCATACCTTCTCCCCCCAAGCTCAGGGTCAAGGCTTTTACAAAAACCAAGGGCCTCCTCTCTCACTGATGCCAAATAAAAAAAGGGCCCTCCTTGTCATATGCGCTGGGGCCATGAGTCCCCCCCTGTGTATTCTTTGGCTGGTAGTTTTGTTTTCCTGGGAGCTCTGGCAGAGGGGTCGGTTTGTTGTATTTTTTGTTCTTTCCCTGGGGTGCAAACCCCTTTTAAAAGCCTCAGTCCTTCCCCCCAACTCCTCCACTGGGGCCTAGTGCTCCGTCCCGATGGCCCGGCTGCAAGCATCCGTATCCCGTATTGGTAAGGGTCTGGCAGAGCCCTCAGGGCAAGCTATATCAGTGCCTGTAAGCAAATATTCTTGGCACAGCAATTGTGACTGGGTTTTGCTGCATAGAATGAAAACCCCCAAGGGGGGGGGATCCCCCGAATGGTCTTTCCTTCGAAATTTTCTCCACTCTTTGTCCTAATTTCCTTAGACAGAGGGATTCTGTTAAAATTTTTGAGAAGGGTGGGTGCCCCCCCTCCCTAAACAAGGGGGGGGCGTGCTAATAACTTCCCCATATGGGGCACAAAAGGGGTTCCCCTCCTTTTTCCCCTTGTTGGATTTCGCTAAATTTCATCCCTTTTTGCTCCTGGGAGGGCCCCATACTTCCTGGCATCTGGGGGCTTCTGGGTTGGGATACTCCATTCCCATCCCCCCTTGCTACAAACCCCTCCTTTCCAAAATTCCCCGAATCTCTCTTGGGGACATCTCCCCATCCCTCCCACACCCGAACCTGCCTCAAGCTTTACAGAGCAATGTGATAAAAAAAAAAAATTTAGTAAATGGTAAAATTACCTCTTAAGCTTTCCATAGAGGAGCATGGTTTAAGGTGCTTATTTTTTTTTCCACGATGAGAACTGTATGGGTGAGAAATTATAAACAATGATAAAATTTAAAGTTAAGCAAATGAATATTTGTTCACTTTAAAACTCCTTTAATTAGCATTTAACTATCACAGAGATAATTTACTTTAAAAAAATCACTCAAAAAATTGAATAAAAATTAGTTTTCTCTAAATTTTTTGCATAAGAAAAAAAAGTCCGATTTTGATTAAAATAAGCAGGTGGCTACTTTTTGGGAAACCAATTTTTCATACTATTTTTTTAAAAAAAAACTTATTTTGAGAAATTGTCTTATTGTTCTGGCTAGAACTTCAATTCCTATATTAAATAGATAGGGACAGAGTGGACAGCCTTTTCTTTTCCTGATTTTAGGGAAATGCTTTACATTTCTCTCCATTTAGTTTAATACTAGATTTCCTCAGTGTCAGTTGTTATCACCCTTTTGATTACCGATTTTGTTTTTTGGGATACTGTCTCTCTGTCTCTTGGTTAGTTTTGCTAAGGGTTTGACTATCTTTTTGATTTTCTCAAAGAGCCAATTCTTTGGTGTTTTTTTTTTTTTTTTTTTTTGATTCTGTGTATTTTTTTTCTTTTTTTCTAACTGATTTATTTAAGCCCTGATTTTGATTATTTCCTGCATTCTCCTCCTCTTTCATGTGCTTAGTTCATGTTTTCTAGAGCTTTCATTTATACCTTTAAATTCCTGGTATGAGAATTTTCTAATTTCTTCATGGAGGTACTTAGTGCTATAAAATTTCCTCTTAGTAATGCTTGGATTTTGTCCCACAAATTTGGGTATGTTTTGACTTCCTTTTCGTTGAATTCTAGGAAGTCTATAAGTTCTTTCTTTATATCTTCCCTGACCCTGTGATTACTGAGTAGAGAGTTGATCAATTTCTATGAGTATGTAGGCTTTCTATTATTTCTCTTGTTGAAGTCCAGCATTAATAGATGGTGGTCTGATATGAAATAAGGTGCTATTTCAATTTCTTTTTATCTATTGAGGCTTGCTTTGGGATAGACTATGTAGTCAATTTTGGAGAAGGATCCATGAGATGCTGAGAATATAGTATATTCATTTATGTTTAGGTGAAACATTCTAGAATTGTCTGTTAGGTCCATTTGATTCAAAATATCTGCTAATATATTATTTCTCTGTTTAGTTTTTGTTTAGATGTCTTGTCAGTTGGTGGGAGTGGGGTGTTGAAGTCTCCCACTATTAACATGTGGGGTTTGATTTACAATTTAAGCTTTAACAATGTTTCTTTTACAGTAGTGGCTGTCCTTTTGTTTGGTTCATAGATGTTAAGAATAAAGATATCTTGATAGATTTTTCCCTTGATGTGTATGAAGTGTTATTTCCTGCCTCTTTTGATTAATTTTAGTTGAAAGTCTATTTTATTAGATATTAGAATGACTACTCCAGCTTGCTTCTAGGAACATTTTTCCAACCCTTTACTCTGAGGTAATATCTACCTTTATTGCTGAGGTGTGTTTCTTGTATGCAGCAAAATGATGGATCCTGTTTTTGCATCTATTTTGTTAGCATGTGTCTTTTTATCAGGGAAGTGAGTCCACTTATATTGAGCAATATTAATGATCAATGTTTCCTTATTCCTATTATTTTGATGTTGGTGGGTTTTGTGTTTGTGTTTGTGTGTGTGTGTGTGTGTGTGTGTGTGTGTGTATGTTTCTTTGTATGTGTTAGTGTGTATGTACTTTCCTTTTATCGCTGGACATTTAATGGTCTAGAATCATATGACCCAAGGAAAACTCATCTATATGTTGCCTTGGACATAGCATTTTATTACTGTAATAGAAAAGTAACTAAGTGATGCTTGCTCAATAGTGCTTTAAGATCAATATGAATGAATGTAAATTCTTTTAAAATTTATGCATATTAAAGAGTACATTACCTTTTTATTTTTTTTATTTTTTTATTGGTTATTTTATTTATGTACATTTCAAATGCTATCCCCCTTTCGGGTTTCCCCTCCACAAACCCCCTATCCCACCCCCTCCACCTGCCTCTATGAGGGTGCTCCCCAACCCACTCCTGCTTCACTACCTTAGCATTCCCCTATGCTCAGGCATCAAGGCTTCACAGAACCAAGGGCCTCCTCTCTCACTGATGCCAAATAAAGGCCATCCTCTGATACATATGCAGCTGGGGCCATGAGTCCCTCCATGTGTATTCTTTGGCTGGTAGTTTAGTTCCTGGGAGCTCTAGGCAGAGGGGTCTGGTTTGTTGATATTGTTGTTCTTCCAATGGGGTTGCAAACCCCTTCAGAGCCTTCAGTCCTTCCCCTAATCCTCCACTGGGGTCTAGTGCTCCGTCTGATGGCTGGCTGCAAGCATCCGTATCTGTATTGGTAAGGGTCTGGCAGAGCCTCTCAGGAGCAAGCTATATCAGTGCCTGTAAGCAAATACTTCTTGGCATCAGCAATTGTGACTGGGTTTTGTGGCTGCATACGGAATGAATCTCCAGGTGGGGCAGTCTCTGAATGGTCTTTCCTTCAGTATTTGCTCCACTCTTTGTCCCTATATTTCCTTTAGACAGGAGCAATTCTGGGTTAAAATTTTTGAGAAGGGTGGGTGGCCCCATCCCTAAACAAGGGGCTGTGCCTAACTTCTCCATATGGTCACTATAGGTTCTCTCTCCCCTTTGTTGGGTATTTCAGCTAATGCCATCCTTGTTGCATCCTGGGAGCCTCTTACTTTCCTGGCATCTGGGACTTTCTGTTGGCTACTCCAGTTCCCCATCCCCCATTGCTACACACCTCTGTTCAATTCCCTGACTCTCTGTACATCTCTCCAGTCTCCTCCCACACCTGACCCTGACCTCAAGCTCTACTACAGAGCAATAGTGATAAAAACTGTATAGTATTGGTACATTACCTTCTTAAGCTTTCCATAGAGAGAGCATGGTTAAGGTGCTATTTTTTTTTTCCACAGATGAGAGACTGTATGGGTGAGAAATTATAAACAATGAAATAAATTTAAAGATTAATGCAATGATGAATATTTGGTTACACTTATATAACTCCTTTTAATTAGCATTTATCTATCAACAGAGATAATTTATCTTTAATATCACTCAAAAATTGAATAAAAATTAGGTTTTTCTCTAATTTTTATGCATATAAGAAAAAAAGTCCTGTATTTAGATTAAACTAAGCAGGTGGCTACTTTCAGAAACCAATTTGCATACTATTTTTTAAACATAAACTTTATTTTTGAGAAATTCATATGTATAATATTATCATGTCTAGTACCAATTTCACACGTGAATTCACCCCATCATGTTCCTCTCCCAATTTTATGACTTTTCTTTTAGATAACCCATTAAGTCCAGCTAGTATTACTCATATGTTCATATGTTTGGTGCCAACAACTAGAAAAGGGTTATTCTATTAATGGCTCCAACATCAATAAAGAGGGATTCTCTCTCCCATAACAACTAGCCACTGTGGATAGATTTTGAATAGAGTTAGTATGGGAATTATCAGCCCCAGTAACCATGGTGTTTTGGCTGCCTCAAACTCGTGCAGGTAAAAACAGCCAACCGTCCGGCCTACCAAGTTTAAAATACAGCATTTTGCAGATATGCTCTTTATTTAGTTATTCATCTCTGCACTGATTATTATTTCCTACAAAAATAATCCTATTTTCTAAGACTGAAATCAGCCCAAAGCTATGGATAAAAATATAAATATTATAGAAGATAATTTCATAATATAATCATTTATAAATTACAATAGCAGTTTCTGTTATATAGCATATGACCTCCCTTCCATGTTGCTTTGACCAGTATCAGGTATGAAACCCCTACTGTGTGTCAGGCCTCAAGTTCAATCACTAAGTATTTAGCTAAACATAATAGCAATACCACCGCTGTAGCAGTGGGGATATTTGTCCTGGCAGGTAAAGCAGACATAAAACTTGTCATGAACTCTGTATAATTCTTTAGAAACAGAATGACATTCCTCAACTATCCTACAAATATTTCTTCGCAGAATAACAATAATCATTAAACTTGAATTTCAGTAATATTAATAAAAAGGCCTATAAATTACAAATTACCATATCAGAGATTTAATTAGACAATCTTGGAAAATATAAGACTTATCATTCATACTTTGATTCTGCTGAACCTTAACTCTTTCTGTAATGGATGACATACCTATAGTTGATTTCCACAAATATATGAACAAACAGTTTAAAAAAAAACAACTACTAATTATAGGTTATAGTGAAGATAAACACAGTAAGCTTCATATAGGAACATGTGGGAATATTATTTAATCATAAACATATGAAATTTTATCAAAGATAGTAGTACTGGAATAGTGGATTTCAGTAAGGTTTTCTTCACAAACTTCCACTACATATTTTTAAAATTGGAAACATTAGTTCTAATGGATATACTCTCTTTCTCTAAGTTAAATGAAGAAAATAACTATTTTTTAAGGAACAGATATACTAAGGGCAGATTTTAGAGACTCTAATAATATTAATTGTCCTTGTTTAAAACAAGTCTATATATATTTATTCCTGAGAACGTTATTCAGAGTTCCTATCTACCCACAATTCTGAAAAACTGTCAAAAATGTAAGGATTGACATCAAGAAATATTAGCATTGTAGTAAAATTTCTCTTTCTTCACCACATTTAGACATTTCAGTATTACTGTTAATCATGGCATCTGTTTGTCATATTAATAACATGTACAATATTTTAATGGCTTTGAGGGATTCAATAATAGTTTCTTAAGATGTTCAGTACTTGAGATTAGCCTGACCACAATCATTTTCCCCCAGGTATCATTTACTTCAATTTTCTCCTTGACCAGAACATTTTCTGGCAACATTTTGGACTTTTAGTTCTTATCTTCTTTATCTCTACAACAGTGAGTATCACTTGCCAATGTCTTTTATTTAAATACTTTTCTTTTTGTCATTCATTACATTATGTTTTTTCCTGATGCATGCATTATTCCTACTCTGATATAACCTTCATTTGGTTTCCAATACTCAGCAACTACCTACACTTTTTTAATATCAATCTGGCCACATTTCACAGTACTCAGTATCATTTATGTCCTTCTGACTTGAAAAATTGCATATCAGTGCTTGAATCTTGCTTGGTACACAGAATTATATTATGCATCTAGAAGTTGAGTATATTCATGCAGCCAGACATTTCAAAGAATAGTGCATAACAGAATTATTTTTATATGAATTTAAACTTCTATTCATGTAGCTTACTGCAGTGTTGTGACAATAAAATATCTATATGCCAGAGCATACATATATCAACATGATGATTTAGCTTTTCATTACATCACTGCTATAAACGTGAATATTTTGTAGGAGACACAATCAGGTAAGTTGGCCATACCAAATTATTTTCTGTTTATTCCACTAGATAATCTTATTTCTTAAGTTAGTGGTACATAATCAGCCTCAGTGTCAAGAAAACTGAAAATTATTTATGTGATTGGCTATAGGGAGAATAATTCAAACATGTCGTATTGTAATGATCGCTAGGGTAATCTCAGACATACTAACAAAGATCTGTCACTAAAATTAAAGGCTAAATATTTTTGATTTTACAAAGATAAGGGTTTTTGAAAATAATAGCCCACTCACATGAGAAAAATGCAGTTTTCACTTTTACAGAAGAAAATTATCAGATTATTATTTCTGACTTTGTAATATGAAAAAGTTAAATAACTATATGTTAAATTGCAGATTTAAATTCTATTCTATTATTATTTTATATTATTAATTCTACAATGGCTTTAAAATTGTTGCAGGCCATGCTTTAAATCAAAACATAGTTTTTATTAGCAATATGTAGCTAATGCACAGTAAACATCAAACTGACTATCATAATAGTTATCTTTCTTCATTATACCTTTAATTAATTAATTAATTAATTAATTTATTTATTTATTTTCGAGACAGGGTTTCTCTGTGTAGCCCGGGCTGTCCTGGAACTCAATCTGTAGACCAGGCTGGCCTTGAACTCAGAAATCCGCCTGCCTCTGCCTCCCAAGTGCTGGGATTAAAGGCGTGCGCCACCACCGCCCGGCTCATTATACCTTTTAAATCTCATACTAGATAGACAAATGATGCAAGATCTATGGAAAAATTTACTTCTGAGGTCCCAAATGGCAGGAAACTTTATTGTTATAATCTTTCCCATGTAGAATAAAGAAAGGAAAACTCATCTGCTGCTTCACATGGTTTGCCAGGGGCCAGCCCAGTGGTTCTTGTTTGGTTCTTCTTAGGCAACAAAGGGGGAAGAGCATTGGACAGGGTAAAACTTAGTCTCACAATGTACATAGGGTTGCTGTATAATAATAAAATGTTTACCTGTCTTAACTCTAAGTTCCTATGCTTCAGTAACTGACCTGCCTTCTTTGAGTTCCTCTGAGGTAAGAAACTGTTTAGCACCTCATCATAAAACAGCAGGGGATTAAATGAAAAGGTTTATTGCTGGGCTCCTATCTCTGGTGAATCAGTCAGAAGCCTCTCTGGCTAATCTGGTTAACTCTTTGTGAACCAGAAAGGAATGAAAGGAAATGAATTAAAATGCTGTATTCAGGCAAATATGCACAGACATGTATACATTCAAACATTCATACTGGCAGGGCCTGAGTATCTGTTACATCCAACTCTACAAGTACTCATGCATGCTTACATATATGCACATAACCTATACATAAACATATAGACAAACAAACACATATTTGGATGCTTGGATTAATGGATGGATGAATGGATGGATAGGCGTCACTTCCGGCGCGTGCGTCAGGCGTCTGTCCGCCAAGGGATGGAGGCTCTGAGGAGTTGGGTGACTCAGAGCGTAACCTCTCTGTTCAGGTATGGACAGCGTTTTCCTGTCCCAGCTAACTCTAAGAAACGCTGTTTCTCAGAATTGATAAAACCATGGCACAAAACTATGTTGACTGGATTCGGTGTGGCACTGTGTGCGGTTCCTATTGCTCGGAAATCGGAGCCTCAGTCTCTCAGTAATGAAGCACTGATGAGGAGGGCTGTGTCTTTGGTAACAGACAGCCTACCTTTCTACCTTTCTGTCTCAAAGATCTCCAAGCCAAACCTTTCAACCAACAACTTTTTCTTTTCTCTGGTCATTTACTACCTTCTTAGACAAAAAGTTCTTTAGAAAATTACCTCAGGATAAAATGTTACATAAAATGGGCATTCTGTATTTTTTTTTTTTTTGGTTAATATTCACTTATTAGCGAGTACATACAGTATGTGTCCTTTTGGGTCTGAGTTACCTCACTCAGGATGATATTTTCTAGTTCTATTCATTTACTTGCAAAACTCAGGATGTCCTCATTCTTAATAGCTGAGTAGTATTCCACT
>JAJTUV010005295.1:0-26702 GCA_021653895.1 Mastomys natalensis
ACACACACACACACACACACACACACTCACCACTGGAAGTTCAAGACAACACCATTGCTCTAAGCCTTCCTTAGATAATAGTCCTGCTGTTACATGGGAAGAGGCAGGGGTGGGTTGCTGGTTGGAGGTGTACATTGGAGAGAATGGGGGTCTGACCTGGCTGGGGGCCAGTTCCATGTCTCATTAACTGGAATGGTGGGCAAGACATGTGAACAGGCAGACACAGGTGAAGATTAACAGTATCCAGGGCTATGAAGTATGGTTCCGGGTCAACTCGTACATACTTCAGGAACTTTCTGGGAATACAGAGTTTCTACTCACTATTTAAGATCTTTGGTCCAGAGCTGTGGGTGATTCTCCTGCATACTGAAGGTGAGAAGCAACTGGGCAACTGTACTGGACTTTTTGACTAAATGCAGCGATTTTTTTTTGTTTGTTTGTTTTGTTTTCACATTTTTTGAGACAGGGTCTCAAAAATGCTGTGTATCCCAGACTGGATTCAAATTATCATTCCTCCTGCTTCAGCCTCCCAAGTGCTGGGATTATACTGTTGACTATTCACGCCAACTCAGTTTGAACACAGAGATTGCCCTTGTAAGCCCCGCCTGTGGAGACCTCCAGGTACCAGGCTCCAGCCTTAGACTACTCTCACAGCTGTGCTGAAGAGCCCTTTCAGGGGTTGGGGATTTAGCTCAGTGGTAGAGCTCTTGCCTAGCAAGCACAAGGCCCTGGGTTGGGTCCTAAGGAGTCTTTCCTAGTCTACCCTTGAACCCAGGTGGGAGAGTAGTCAGGTCCCACCCTAAGGAAAAAGACCCCACCAATTCCTGAGCTTGCCCCAAGATCAGGTCACATACTCTTTCCAGTCCCAGACTACCTTGGAGCACTTCACCCCAAGCACTCCAAGAAACCTTATATAAACCCTGTCTTCTGCTCAGTTCTCTGCTGCTTCCTTCTCACCTGAGCAGAGATGTCCGCCTTCCTCGGTTTTTCCCTTCCCCCAAAATCTCTTGTGTGACTGTGTAACATTTCTTGGCTCCTTACTGCCATTGGATAGCTTTCCAATTGGAACTGTGACACATGTACCACTGTGCCTGGCTACTTAGAGCTTCTTCACTGCTCTAAGTAAGGAACACCATTCTATAGCTTTGTCTTCTTTTATTTGGTGTTGGGAAGAAACCAGGGCTCAGCACATGGCAAGTGCTCTACCACTGAACTACTCCCTCACCTCCAAGCCTACATTTGTGTTAGTCTGCACACTGCTACATGTTGGTCAGTTATTTTATTGTCTGAGGAGACCTTTTATGTAATAGCGTTATGTAATGCTAGAAGATACTTCTATATTATCTTTCTAGTTTATGGAAGTTATAATTTTTATTTTATTATTTTATTCTGAGATAGGACATGACAGTGCAGCTCAGTCTTGCCTGGAAGTTTCTGTGTAGCCCGAGATGGTCATGAGTTTGATTCTCTTGCCGCAGCCTCCGAGGTACGGAGACTGCAGACCTGTAGTCAGCTGTAAGTGTTAGGTCCAGTTTTGCGACATTCGGTGTGCACATCATGTTTCTGTGCTCACCGGTGTTTTGATGTTACTCTTCCCTCCTATGCTGATGGACAAATGCTCCGTAAGCGCATGAGTTCTCCCTGCCTTCAAAATCACTTACAAACTTGAGTAATTATATTGGCTTAGATAGCTTAAAATATAATTAAGCACTTCAAACATTTGACATCCAACATCTGCGCTTCCATTTGCAGCTCTTACTCATCCGTGTGTCTGACCACCATATCCGATCCATCTCAACACTAATCACCATGAAGCGTGCTGTTGGACATTTCCAACACCTTAAAAGGCAAATTTTAAAAAATTCTGCCTTTCAAATTGGTTAGTGTTGGGTGCAGGGGACTGGGGAGAAGGGTATAGACAACAGGAATGTGGGAAGGAGGAGGGAGGACAATGGAGTGGGAAGATGGGCAGGAAGAAAAACAAGACAAATTGTGTTTGTTTTTTTCAGACAGGGCTTCTCTACTATCCCTGGCTGGCCTGGAACTTGCTCTTGCAGCAACTTGCTATTACAGACCAGACCAGCTTTGAACTCACCTGCTTCTGCCTCTTGAGTGCTAGGGTTAAAGGCATGTGGGGTTTTTTTGTCTTTTGTTTTTTGTTTTTTTTTTAACCTACTACACCGGCCAAATTCTGTTTGAAAAATTTCTAATGAAACCCAATTCTTTGTAAACTAATAACAAATAAGTTAACTTTAAAAGTCTTGGGTTAAGATGAAAATTAACTGCTTTGGAATTTACACATTGTTCTGAGTTTTCAGATTAAGCAGAAGCCAAGAATTCTTTTAGAAACTGGTGGCCAGGCCAGGTAAGCAGCTCTGTTGGTAAAGTGCTTGCATTGCAAACACAGGAACCAGAGCTCAATGCCCCAAACCACTCCTCATAGCTGGGCAGGATAGCATACATCTACAGTCCGAGCCCTGAGAAGGCAGAGACAAGTTGAATCCAGGAACTCACTGGCCAGTCAGACTATCTGAATCCATGAGGCCCAGGTTCATGTGAGACCTTGTCTTAAAAAACAGTGAATCCTGCTTGAGGAAGACCCTTGGCATAAGCTCTGGGCTCTACATGCACATATATGAAAACATGTCCACACACACACACACATGAACACATAAAATCATCTCTCTCTTCCTCCTCCTCTCTCTCTCTCTCTCTCTCTCTCTCTCTCTCTCTCTCTCTCACGTGCACGCGCCGCGCACACACACACACACACACACACCACACACATGGCTAGTATTGAATCTTAAGTGAATTTTGCCACTATTTATTTTTAAGCAAAAAAAAAAAAAATTAAAACTATCCTTTTTGTTAGAGTTTTTTATAACCACACTGTCCTAAAACTCACGACAAGAGTGGTGATAAAATTCAATGTCTAATCCTCTTTATATTTTAAAGACAGTCTCACAGGTGGGGTAATATGACTAAGTTGAAGATTCAAGGGCAAAGAGTGAGAGCACACACTAACCCTGTGTTAGAACTTGGGCTGGACTCTCTCTCTCTCTCTCTCTCACACACACACACACCCCATGAAACTCTGGAGCTTGAATACAGTTACAGATTAGAGCTATGGTACCAGGGTGCTGCCTCACTATGGCTAGGTGGGGAGGAGGGGGTCTCTTGGAGACGGACACTGAGCCTGGGGATTTGAGTGTCTGGCATGGATGGTGCTTTCAGAGTCAATTCCTCAGGCTGGCTTTTATCCCGGAAGCGGCATTACACACTACTTGTTCTTCCATGTGGCCGGGTACGTCTTTCACCATGGCTGGGCATCCCCTAAATCTCCTACGTGATGCAAGTACAGCCCATGCTCAGCGTAAATTATTAACCAAAACTGGGCTGTGGTGTTGCCAAGATTTGAGTCTGGATTGTCCTCCAAAGCCAGAAGGTTAAAGGCTTAGTCCCCTGAGCTATGGGAAGGGGTGGAGATATAAGGAGGGAACACCTATAAGGAGGCTTTTAGGAGTTATTGTTATTTGGTTTTGTTTCTTTGAGGCAAGATGTTATTCAGTCACCATGGCTGATAAGGTACTTGCCCAGGCTGGCCTTGAACTCAGGGCAATCCTCTTGCCTCAGCCTCCCAAACGCTGGCATTATAGGAGCTCACTGCTACACCAGCTTCTCAATGAGCACATTGTTTTCCATTTTGGCTTTTTCTTCCTTTTGCCATTGCTGGGGATAGAACCCAGCCCACTACTGCCCGATTTGCACATGCCCAGATACCGGCCTCTAATAGCCTGACCACTTAAAGACATGGTGGCCTCCTCAGAGAGCAGCTGAGTCAATGTAGGAGTATAAGGATAATAAAGTAAATCTGGTAGCTGAGGCCAGAAGCACATTAGTCTCTGGCCAGGTTGACGACAACATTTAAAGAAAAACAGACTCAGAAAAGCCACAGCAAACCAAGCCAAACAAATAGCAAAACCCAACCAAAACCAAAAAAACCAAGCTGAGCTTTGACCATCACTGTTTCAGACAGAAATCATACATGATACAGAAAAACTGATCTGTAATGACAATGTACGTGTGTTTGAGTAAAAAGGCACGTATGTGTGTGTGTGTGTGTGTGCGTGTGTGCATGTGTGAGTGCATCCATGTTCTAATTGGTTATTATGCAAGCAACAAACCCAGCAGTGTTGGTTGGTCGGCTTTCCATTACTATAAAGATGCGTGTTTACATGCCAGGCAAATTGAGGGCTCCAGCTTGGGAAAATGGTGACAAGGAAGCCAGCACAGTCATGCAAGCTTTGTCTGAGAGAGTGTGCCTGTTGTCACTCCCATCCCTGTAGAGCATCAGACTCTGGCCTGGACCTCACACCAGGCCTTCAGTGCCAGACAGGACCACTGAAGCTTCCAGATTCTTAAATGAGTAGCTACCAGGTTCTCAGGCTCTCCAACATGTCAACAGCCATTGTTGGATTATCTAGTCCCTATGGTGTAAGTCCTGAGCTCCCTTTTATTATATATATTCCAGTGTATACACACACACACACACACACACACACACACACACACACACACAACGCTGTGCCTCTAGGGAGCCTAACTAATAGCATCTGATGGCCAAAATAGACCAGGCAGACATTTTGAAAATAGGCCAGTGTGAAAAGGTACAAACCCCAGGGCTGCCGAGACAATGACACTTGTCCTCTGTAATGAACGTGGAAACTGATGGAAGTTTTGTTGAGTTGGGACACTTGGCAAAGGAGGAATTAGGATCCAATAAGGAGATGAGTTTTGTAATTAGTTGAAAATTAGACTACGTTGGTTTTTTTTTCTTAGCAGTTAGATTTTCAAAGCAATTATATCCCATAGAGGCACGGCTCCTGCCCTAGTGTGGATTCTTTAAGTGCCATCTGTAGATCAACAGGGAGACCATATAATAATTCTCTGTTTCAAGACCTTTTTCTCCTTTTAAGAGATAAATTTTATTGTTAAGCAAGGAGAAAAAGCCAGTAAAGACATGGATATAGTCAAAGAAAGAGGCGCAGATGGCCTGCCCTAGTTTATTTCCCAAGCTCTGAGTTTGTGCTGCTAAGTAAGGGAGTACAGCTGGAGATTCTCGGGCAGCAGGAGAATGTGCTTAACTTCCCACTGGGCAAGGCCTTACTCTCTAGCCCAGGCTGGCCTCGGTGGATGCTAAGCACATAGTCTACTTCTGAGATACATCTCCCAGCCAGCACAGTACTCCTACAGCAAAGACTTGTTATTCCATTGCACCTCCTCCCTCCCCCACAGTCCTGCCCATCTATCTCACTCTGAATCTACAGTGTAAAATATATTGTAGGGAAAGGGGTCCTTCTGGAGGAGATGCATTCTGTAGAGAGCTACATGGATGAGAAGAACAGAATAATCGCGGGTCACTTTGTCTGCCTCACCTTGACAACTGGAGATGTAGGTTTAAAGTCTTGGTGCAAATGGCAGGCGTCGGCGACCAGTAACTGCTCTACTAACAGCCCAAGTCAATGTTGTGGCAGGAGGTGCATTAGGAAATGGCTGCACCAGCCTTCACTCTGGCAGGTGCTTCTTCAAAATGATACCTCCAGGGCTGGGGTTGTGGCCAGTGGCAGAGCATTTGTTTAACATGCTTATGGCTCTGAGGTCCATTGGAACTACAAGGGAAGGCAGGAAACGCCCCACTTAAACACTAGGTGAATTAGCTGTTAAATGTACAGGCCAGGCAGACAAGCTGGGATTATCTGTGTGTGTGTGTGTGTGTGTGGTGTGTGTGTGTGTGTGTCTGTGTGTGTGTCTGTGTGCGTGTCTGTGTGTATCTGTTGTGGTGTGTGTGTGAGATGGACATGAGCTGGACAGAGGTCAATATTGGTGTCTTTTCCTATTCTTCTTCATTTTCTTTGTTGAGCTGGGGTCTAGAGCTTGCCCCACTGTCTAGTGAGTCCCCACTATCCTCCTGTCAGAGCTCTTCTTTACTGGGGGATGACCAATGCACCTAGTTTTTAAGTACGCTTAGGTCCTCATACTTAGTAAAACTTTTATCAATTAAGTCGTCTCCTCGGCCTCTAGATTAGTCTTTGATGTCATTTGAATGGCTTGGGAAGAATTCCCTGGCTTTCTGAGCCTCAATCTCCTTTTCTACAGAATGATGGGATGGTAGGGCTGTTGTGGAGACAGTGATGGCACACAAGACATTAGTTGTCATAGTCTACAGAAAACTCAGTGTCCTTGAAGGACAATTCTTCCCATGAGGTGGCACCATCCATCAGCCACTGTCCCTTGACTTGGGGTGGCTGGCTGGAAATGTACTTCTTTTTTTTGTTAGTATTTTTGATTTGGTATGGTAATTTCAGGGGAAAAACAAACTTGCTATCTTGCCAAACCTGGGAGCCCCAGAAAGGTCAGAAATATCACGGCATTTGGGACTGGAAGGAGCTGCTCCAAGTATTGCCTGTGGTCATAGTTAAAGTGGCATATAATTTATTGTGCAAATTAAGGTATCCTGAGAGCAAAAGCAGGATTATTAAACGCCAGCCAGGACAAGAGAGTAAGGGAATGTGCCAGAACTTGGATGAGCTTCCGTGTGTGTATCTAGCTCAGTATATGGTTGTGCTTCAGTGTTTCAGGGACATAATGGAATTCCTCAGAAGCCTGGACCATGGCTTTTGAGTTCTTTCTCCAAGAGCTTTTTGGCTTCACCATGAGGTTTATTTGAGTTTCCTTTCAGTGGACACGATCAGAGCGTGCTTATCACACAGGTCATAGGTCACTTTGGTTCTTTGTTCTAGATAATTCCTTTCTCCAGCTTTTCCAACAGCATTTTCCTGCAGCTATGAGCTCTGCAGGTTGCCAGCTCTCTCTGTCTCTGGGTGTGCAACAGAGGGGTGGGCAGCCAGGGTTATGACTGAGGGGAGATATCTCAAGACTCTCTGTAATTCTAAGATTTCAGATCTGCCCATGTTCAGTTCAAGTGAGGGGAGGAGGAGGAAATTAGCATTCACCCCAACCCATTTTCATTACCTTAGACAATCCTCTCATCTCCTAAGCCTGGAGGAGTGCTGTTGGTGTGACTGTTTCCCTAGTGGGGGCCCAGCGTCTAGAAGAGGCAGCAGGAGCAGATGCATGTGGCTCTGAAACTGGGAGTGTGCACCTTACCAGGCTGCTTTATGTGATTCCATCTTTGTACCCCCTTTTCTGCAACGTAGACAGAACTGACCCCATGTGATTGGAGTGACAGTGGGGGTCAGCCTGGCAACACTTCATGCTAAGGATTGGGTGTGAATGAGGTTTCGAAGGAAGAGATACTGCTTCTCTCTGTGGGAATTGAGAGTTCCAGGGGCTGGATTATGGCTTGAGTCTAACAGAAACAAGCAAGACTATTCAAGGTAGCCCAGGAGAGAGAAGTGGAAAGTGCCAGGTAGCTGGGGAATACAGGGGGAGAGCCTTGTGATTTAAACACTTTGTCTCAAGCTGGAATTGGTGACCTGCACTCACAGTCCAAGCCCCTTAGGAGGTCATTTGAGCAACACAACCAGATACTAGCAAAGCAAAGCAAAGAAAGAAAGTTTTCTTCTGCTGGGCATGCTGGGATGTCTTTAATCCTTGCACTGAGGAAGCAAAGGCAGGAGGAGCTCTGTGTGTTGGAGGTGAGCATGGGTTGTCCACTCAGTGAGGTCCTGGCCAGCCTGGTCTACACAGTGAGTTCCAGGCCAGCCATGCTACACAGTGAGATCTGTCTCAAAATATTTTTTCTTCTGCTGAGATTTCAGTGCACGTATGAGGACAGAACAGAGAGGTGAGAGTTTTAGGGGCCACTTCAGAAACAAGCTTAGGTGTTCACATGAATCCATGCCTGCAGGAAGGTAGGCCAGATGAATCTCCTGCTCCACCTAGGTCCCTCCAGGCCTCGAGTGCCCTGTGCTAACCCTTGGAGTCTCTAGCTCAAGGGGAGGCAGCTGCTCCTCCAACAGGGTATCTCAGGGCAGTTATGTAACTCACACCCGCGTTGTTAGCACCTCAAATAGTCCTCCGAAATACCAGGCAAGAATTTCTTAGTGCTGGGTGGGGATGGTGAGGCCAGAGGACGGGCAGGGGCTGGAAAGCTGAGACCCTGGTTCAGCAGCCTTGGGGTAGCTGGTGTGAGCTTGAGCACCCAGCCCAGAAGCTCCTTCTTTCAGGCCATGCCCTCCCTCCGTCCAGCCCTAAGAGGGCGCGGCCCTGTCAGATAGCTGCAGGCGCCTGGCGCAGTAGTGCTACTTTAGGAGAACAGGAGAGCCGGAATCGGGGTGCAGAGGGAGGCTTCTGGAACCCTGAGAGGAAAGCAGCACCGTCCTCCCTCCAGTGCTCATAGGGGACACATAGCCCGAGAGGAGGGGCTCCGGCGCGGCCTCCTCCTCTTTCAGTCTCTGCCTTGTGTCTGGCAGCCCGGTCCTCCCACCGCTCGGAGGGCTGGTCCCCATCCTGTCCGCCCCTCCCGCCCCGCCCCTTACTGGTCCCGCCCCCATTCAGTCAGACCCCGCCTCGCCGCCGGTGAGGCCCCGCCCGCTCCACCTGCCGGCCCCGCCCCTGCTTCCGCTGCCCGGGGCGGTGCGGGAAGGAGCGAACCCGGGCACCGCACGGAGTCCAAGCGCAGTGATTGCGGCCGGGGCGGGCGGGCGGCTCGGGGCTCCAGGGAGCGCGAAGTTCGGCGGGGTGCGCTAGGCAGACGGAGCCAGGCCTGGATCGGATTCCCAGCTGGGTGGGAGTCTGGGGGCGCCAGGGGAGGCGGAACTCCCGGGGGTAGGGGCAGGTGGGGTTGGGGAGGGGTGATAGAAGAGGGGCTCGTCACCGCTGCCCCGGGCTTTTGTTGTGGGTCATCGAGGTCTCTGGAATGTGGGGCTGCAGGACTATGGACCTGAGCCGCCTCAGTCTTCAACCCAGGGATGGGAGACCCTGATGCTACAGGAAGGAAGATCCTTCCAGAACCGTCAGGGATCCCGTAGACAGGCTGGGGCCGGTTCGCCCAGGGCCGCAGACATGGTCTGGGCCTGTCTACAGACCTGCTGGAACCCCCAGCTATTCCTCAGACTACTGCTGGCCGAGCCGCTCTCAGAGTGACAGGGCTTTGGCACACCCTAGATCTGAGATGTAGCTCATCTGTGCGCTCAAGTTTGGGCCTTTAAAAAAACTTTCATGTGGTTGGGGAATAAACAAAAGGCCTAAAGGAGCAACAGCTTGTGACAGCGGCAATTGTAGCTGTGCATCATGGACCAGAGTTTTGCGTCTCTTCTGTGTGTTAGGAAGGATACTGATCTCTTCAGTATCTTTCTCCAGATGACTGGAGAAGTTGGCAGTCGGTGTAGTAAGCTCTCCTCAAAGCTGGAATGATCCTGCCTCCTCACACTTTGGGCAGAGAAAGCAGCAGTTTACCTTTCTTGGCTCAGAGAACTAAAGTTGCCTTTTTGACCTGCATCTGCCCGGTCCCCTGGGGTGACTCAGGCATTTCCTCCTCCAGGCAGCTTCCCTGGGAGAGTGGAAAGCACAAAGAACTCTTGCTTTGATTCCTACATACCTGTCTCCTCCTTCTCCATTCACAACAGCCTCTGGGAAGGGGAGTGAGTGTGGTGTGTGTGTGTGTGTTGTGTGTGTGTGTGTGTGTGCGCTGCTGCGCGCGCGCGTGTGTTCTAGGTGCTAGTGGTAGGAGAGGAATTGTGGAGCATCTCAAACAATGGACTTGCAAATCATTTATATTAGCTGAGAAATGCAGGCAGGAGTCAGAAAATCAAAACTTCCTATATCAGCCTGGTCCTGGTGCTTGGTGTGGCTGAGTCTAGGGTTGGGGAGGGAGGGTGAGAGAGGGAAGGACATTGAGATGTATACACCTCCAAGTGTTACTCAGTTCTCCTAATGGAAGACCTGCTTGCACAAGGCCAGGAACAACAGGAATGTTTTACAATGGAGTGCTGTTGCCTTTTCTTCTATTTGGTCTGCTTGGAAGGGCTCTTGAAATTGTGAACAGAAGTGTAATAGTAATACTAATAACTAGTGTCCATGTGGTAATTTATAGTAAGCCAAATACATTTGCCACATACGCTGGATTTACTGTTAATGATCTATACATGTCCTTGGGGTCTTTTACCCTCCTTATTGATTAGGGAGACGGCAGTAGAATAAATTATCTTTAATGTTATAAAACTTACTGAGAAAAGTAGGGCTGGATCTGGAAGTTTCTGCTTCTTAGTGCACCTGTCTATCTCCATCTTTCCTGAGCCGTCTGCTCCCTCCCTTCAGCCGTGTGTGAAGCCTTGGGCAAGTTTCTGTCCATCCCTGCTCCCCAGTTGGGAGGACCAGGGTGAAAGTCTGCAGGCCCTCTTCCAACAGCACCTAAACTAACAGCTAACATGATCTCAGCACCCAGTCAGTTTATACATTAACATTATTCATTTTAAGCATACAAAGTAATAGGCTCCATTATGGCATTTTGGTATGTTTTTGTCTGAGCCTTCTCCCTCTCCTCTTACACACACCACACACACACACACACACACAGCACACACATAAAAATAAAATGTTAGGTCGTGTGTGTATTATAAGTATGTCTTTGTGTTTGCATGTGTTATTAGAATCTAGAGGTCTACACAGGTGTCTTCCTCAATTGTTCTTCATCTTTTATTATATCTACTATATATTATAAACATAGTATATACACATATAATATACTCCTAAGTACAAGGTTTAAGGGTGTGGCACCTTCCCTCAGCCTTTCTGCTCTCTGTGTGGCTGTGGTGTCTTAGTCTCTTGCTGTCTGTGTATACCTTAAGCTTACTCTGGGCTTCTCTATAGGCATTGGGAGAAGCAGCCTGCTTTGCTGGTACACAGCATGGTGGCTGTGGTGTAGGCTGGCTTACAGGGTGTTCTCCCTCCTCCCTGGCTCTGTGACCCCAGTGCACCTGGTCTCAGGAAGTGAAGGAGGGATTGAGCTAAGGCCTTGGGCAAGCACTTTCACCCTGTTGGCCTAGTCTTCCCGCTTACACAATGAGGACAACCATACAGTGTTTCCAGGGCTGTGGGAAGGAGCCCTGACATAGAGCAGGGAAGCATGTAGCTCACGGCCTCACACACAGCTGACTGAGGGAGTCACAGAGCTTCCAGGCCACATGGTGGGGAAGGTAAGCAGTGGGAAAGTGATGAGCCAGTCAGTCATCTCTATCTCCAGGATGCTGTATGTCCAAATAAGGGACGATGTGAGAAGCCTCTGACAAGAGGGCAGTCAGGACGCTAAAGACAGGAGCAGATGGCAGCTGTGGGCTGCAGTAGCTGCCAATCTGCAGTCCCTGAGAAAAAAACCTACTGAGGTAAAGAAATAGTGCTCACAGTTGACATGCAGTGTCAGGAGCACACTTGAGGGGTCTGTGTGTGCATGGGTGTGTGTGTGTGTGTGTGCATGGGGGTGTGTGTGTGTAGTTGGGTGGTGTGTGTGTGTGTGTATGTATGTGTGTGTACAGACTGGGGATGGAAGACTGAAAGGCAGACAGGAATCACAGGGCCCTAATTAAGTTGTAAGATTTAAGAGTTGAGTACACAGTATTTAAGAGATTACTTCATATGCTGCTGCATTCCAAACACAACATCCCTCACCACCAGACATGGGGTTTTCCTTAAATCCCGACAGCTCACCACCTCCCAAGGTGACCTTCCTCTGCTAAATGGCTTTAAGTGTGGGAGAGTCTGTCCTGGTGACCGCCTCAATTCCAGTCCCCTGGAATCCCTGACCTGTATCTGCAGGCTGGGCTCTCATTCCCACACATAATGAAGTTGTATGCCCTCCTTCATCGCACCTCATAGATGTAATTTCCAGACAAAATGGACTTTCCTAAGTGTCTCATCCAGTTTCCATGCCATGTCATCTTCAGTCTCCTAGTCAACCCTCCCCTAGATGAATGAAAATTCAACTGTGTCCCAAGAAGACTCAAGAAACCAATGCTGAGCTGAGAATGGTGGTACATGCCTATAACCCCGGCACTTGGGAGGCTCAGACAGGACAATCAAGAG
Source organism: Mastomys natalensis (assembly GCA_021653895.1). Classification (NCBI taxonomy): domain Eukaryota; kingdom Metazoa; phylum Chordata; class Mammalia; order Rodentia; family Muridae; genus Mastomys; species Mastomys natalensis. Next base: position 12,043 of record JAJTUV010005295.1, read on the forward strand.
TTCAAGACCAACTTCTGAACCTCTGCACCTCTGCTATGTAGTATGTTCCAGAGCACCCTTGGTACAGGACAAAACTGCTTCACAATAAACCAGGCACTGCACACAGGCTACTGGTGTTCTTAACATGCTGGGGGTGTGGCCCGCTGGTGCAGCACTGGCTAGTACACATGAGGCTTGGGCTCCACTATGCCACTTCTAAGTTCTCATATATATTTTTGATGTTGCAGCGAGGTAGTGGTAAAGCAGAGAGATATGGGAGCCCTGACTTGTGTGGTGAGGCTAGGATGGTTTTGATGAGAAATGTTGAAAATGATCTTTATTTTCAAAGTGGTGTGATAGAAGATAGAAAGGTCGTATTTCAAAAGAGGGATGGGCTGTGAATGCTGCTCTGAAGACACCTGGAGAACCAATGGCAACAAATCTTATAGGGGTTTGGTTATGTCCCTCGATGTCTCTTATCCCTAGTAAGATTTTTGCTCTAACATTCACTTTATCTGAGCTATTCAGGCCTTTATTAAATCATGCCAGAATTTCCTGCCTTTTACTTCTTAACCTACCAAGAACACTATGCTCAAAATTATTTTCTCATATACAGAATTATAATTGGGTATTTGAAGTCCATTCCTACAATCTTTGTCTATTTCTTGTTTAGACTATATTACATACCATGTAATTATTAATAGCAGAAGTTATGCCTGACACTTCATTACTTTCACTACTTTTTTGTCTTTTGGTTTCCATTTCCTATCTACCTGTGGGTTGCTTGAATGTTTATATTTTTCCACCTTATCTATAGTGTTTTTCACTACATTGTATCTACAGTTTTATTACTTATTTGTATCTCCTAGTCTGACTACTTTACCATTTTAAAAGGAACATAAAACCTTAGCTCTACCATTTGTAACTGTCTTAAATATTATCTGCACATACATACACTGAAAGACACAGCATTGCTAAAATTTTTGCTTTCAAATGTTAGCCACGTTAAACTGTCACTTTAAGAGAATTGCAGGTGTGATGGTGTGGACCAGAACTCAGAAGATAGAAGCAGAAAGATCTCTGTGAAGCTGGCCTGGTCTACATAGTGTATTCAAAGGCAGCAAAAGATACATAGTGAGACCACAAGATTAAAGGTGTTTACTACCATGCCTGGTTAATATTTCTTTCCCAGGGATTCTGCTCCAACAAGGTCAGGTACTGAGGTGGGACACAGCATCCAACCAAGGCCAAAGACTGATGGCCTCTGGCCTTTAACTCTCTCTTACTGTTCAGGAAGTGAAAATATGATGGCTTCTGACAATTTAAGTCTTACTATTCTGGGGGCTTCTGGAAATTTAATGATTTCTTGCTTTTCTGGGGCCAGAGAAATAGGAAGAAAGAAAGAAAGAAAAGAAAGAAAGAAAGAAAGAAAGAAAGAAGAAAGAAAGAAAGAAAGAAAGAAAGAAAGAAGAAGGAAGGAAGAAGAAGAGAAGAAGAGAGAGAGAGAGAAGAGAAGGAAGGAAGAGGAAGAGGAGGAGGAGAAGGAAGGAAGGAAGGAAGGAAGGAAGGGAAGGAAGGAAGGAAGACACACACTGACCTGGCCCAACCACTTGTTTCATCAATTACAGAAGTGCACATGCATGCTTATACACACACATATAGCTACATACATATGTATGCACATTCATATAGACATTGCACACACACACACCACACACACACACACACACACACAAACACACACTTGGTGGATGGAGCAGGGCCCCAAAAACCACACTTTATTTTCTCTCTTAGCATTTTTGTACCTTCTTAGACAAAAGTTCTTTATATAATTACCTCATAGATAAAATGTTCCATAAAGAGGAGTTACAGAAGGATGCTGGTAGTAAGTTTGAAGCAGTGTTTCATTATATAAGTTCATTATAAGTTCACAGTAACTGTTCCATGTGCCCTTGCTTTATCACAATGCACACCCATGACCTCATCCTTGGATGTGACCTAGAATGTTTTTCCTTGATCACAAATTTGTGCCAAGCCTATTTCTCTTCATAGTGAAATTTAACAAAGCTCATTGTAGTCCTTATTATGTAGCCTTTACTTACTATTCTATGAGGAGGGGCACATTCTTTTTTTTTCCTTTTTTAATTTTATTTTTTTGCTTATTCACTTTATAACCCTCCCAGTCACCCCCTCCCACAGTCCTTCCCATCTCTTGTTTCTGAGTACCCGCTCCTCCTGTATCCCCACCCTGCACTTTAAGTCTCTGAGAGGCTAGGTGCTTCCTCTCCATTGAGGCTAGTTGAGGCACCCAGCTAGAAGACCATACCCCATATACAGGCTGCATGTTTTGGATAGCCCCACTCCAGATGTTTGAGACCTACATGAAAACAAGCTGCACATTTGCAACATATGTGCAGGGAGGCCTAGGTCCAGCCCATGAGCTAGATCTGTTAGACTAGGTATGCTCCAAGGTTGGTGATTCAGTCTCTGAGAGCTCCAAGGGTTCAGGTTGGTTTACTCTGTTGATCTTCCTGTGCAGTTCTTATCTCCTTAGGGCCCACAATCCTTCCGCCTATTCTTCTATAAGAGTCCTCAAGCTCCATCCACTGTTTGGCTCTGGATGTCTGTATCTGTCTGAGTCAGCTGCTGGTTAGAGCCTCTCAGAGGACAGCTTGCCCCTGTCTGTTCTCAGGCTGGAGGTTTAGATCCTGGGAGCTCTGGTTGAATCTTTTGATACTCGTTCTAAAAAGGACAAAAGCACCCTCACTTTGGTCTTCCTCCTTTTCTTGAGTTTCATGAGGTTTATGCGTTGCATCTTAGGTATTGTGTGTTTTGGGGCTAATATCCGCTTATCAGTGAGTGCATACCATGTGTGTTCTTTTGATTGGGTTATCTCACTCAGGATGATATTTCTAGCTCCATCCATTTGCCTAAGAATTTCATGAGCTCATTATTTTAATAGCTGAGTAGTGAGGGGGCACATTCTATTCTTGGTTCTAACTTTATTACATGTTTCTGGAAAACAACCAAAACCTCTCCTTAAACTTTCTTCTAAAATTATTTAAATAAAATCAGGAATTTATAAGTCACTAACTCATCTAAACAGCATTAATTATGAAAGTTCATCTTCATGTTGATCTGCAGGAAATTAACCCAGTCGCATGGGCTGAGCCCAGGAATCTTAGGCTATGTAGTAACGGCAGGAAGGGCATATCAGCAGTGAGAAGCAGTTCTGGGACAAAGTCTCTGAGCTGTGCCTCACCAGAGGCACCCATTGCAGCCATGCACAAGGGTGGGCCATCTCCAGGAACTCACTTGCCTGCCATTGCTTTCCTAGAAGGCTTCTGTTCTTCCTTTACCATTATGAGTTTCTTAACTTAAATTTCCATTGATGTGAGAATATCCTCAAGGATGTTTTGTTTTACAGAAGATTATGATTAGCATTTTTCATGTTGCAGCTGTGGCACCACTACTGGTGTTTCTGCTCCTGATGTCATTCATCATCACTGACTGTGAGTTAGAACTACTTCTCTCCTAATATTTCTCAGGTTTTCTGTCCTTTAATTTTGGAAATTGATTGAGATGTACATGGAGATGGACTCTTTTAGAGGTTTATCCTGCTGGGTGTGCTGAGCTTGAATGTGTTACATTTACGTCTTTTACAAGATTTGAGGAGTTTTTTCATCACTATTTTCTCCATTTTTTCTAGCCTAACAGTCTTTTCCTTTTCCCCTGGAAATCCACAAATTTTACACTTTTAATGTTTTATAGTACACGAGACTCTATTAAAACACTATTCTCCTCAGTTGTTCAGGCTTAATTGTTTCCAGTGATTAGTTTTGCTTCACAGTCTCTCCAGTCATCTTTACTCTTCTGTTGGGTCTATTCAGCAAGGTGGGATTGTTTTTGAGATATAAATACTGTATTTTACTGTTTTAATGTGTTCATTTTGTTCTCATCATTTCTATTTTTAATTGATTTTATGAGTATTCATAGTTCTGTCTGAAAGTTTTTTATGACAGATGCTTTAAATTTTTTGTCAGATTATTGAAACAACTGTGTCATCTTGGTACTAGTGTTAGAGAATTGTCTTCTCTCAATCAAGGTGAAATTTTCCTTGTTCTTTACAAAGGTGAGCAACTCTGAGTTATATTTGGGGCATTTTAAATATTTTACTATGACTCTTATTCCTACTTAACAACTTAGATTAGAAATATGCATCTTAGTTTGATGTGTGGACTATTCTAATGCATGGCCATGGCCTAACACCCAGGTTGGATATTTTCCTCCAACGCCCTCCTCTTCAGAATCCTCCTAATTCTTTATGTAGAGAAAAGTTGCTCTATGTAGTTTATTCAGTGTGGGGTAGGTATCTTTCTGGGGCTCCACCCCAACCTCTTCACAGCTGAAGCAGCCAGCATGCAGATTGCAATTTCTTTCAGACAACTCTTCTGAACCAGGTCATGTAGCATCAAAGGGATTTCATTCTCCAGAGATACACCTCCTTCCCTCCTTTCTTCCTTTCTTGCAAAATACAATTTTATATATATATAAGACTAGAATATGTAAGAATGGGAAAATAAACAGTTGTTGAGTTATGCTGAGTCCTGAGGTCCTGAGACAGTTCACCATCTTTCTTTAGTTTTTAGTCTTTGGTAGTTTTCCCCACCTTTTCTAGGGTTTTAGTTGGAACTAACAAGAAGAGAAGAGTAGGAGCTATTTACCCTATCTTATCCTGATGCATCAATAATAATTTTTAAATAATACATTGAAATGAACTATTCAAAAAAGTATTGAGCATATATTACACATAAGGTTAACAAACTTAAGGGAGGGATGGAAGGAGGACAGTATTGTGAAAAAGCTCCCTAAGCCTGAAGACCCTGAAGTACAAGCAGGAACCAAGTGTGCGCTGCAAGTTTCTCATCTTGGGAAACTTTCCCTCTGGTGTCCCACAAGGGGATTTTTCTTAGTTAAGGTTTTTATTACTGTTTATAACACCTTAACCAAAAAGAAAGTTGGGGAGAAAAAGGTTTATTTATCTTACACTTCCATATTGCTGCTTGTTGATTATTGAAGGAAGTCAGGACAAAAACACAAACAGGATCCTTGAGGCAGCAGCTGATGCAGAAGTCCTGGTGAGGCAATGCTTGCTGGCTTGCTTCACCTGGCTTGTTCAGCTTGCTTTCTTATAGAACCCAGGTCTACCAGCCCAGGGATAACAGCACCCAAAATGTGCTGAGACATCCCCTACTGATCAGTAATTGAGCAAATGCCATATATAGATATGCACACTATAATATATATATATATATATATATATATACACACACACACACACACACACACACCACACACACACACTCATGGAGAACTGCTGGCTGCACCCTGCTCTGCTGGCCTGAAAGGGTTAACTGGAGATTCTAGGGGAGAGACAGGGGCTGCCCCCCTGAAAGGGATGGGTGACCTGACATGACTCTTGGCATGCCTTGCAGTTATTTCTGTATTCCAGAGAATAAGTAAATACACCTTTGAAGAGGCTTTGAGGCTGAGAGGCCTTGAGACTGAGATAATGTGTTCTCTTGATCATGGAGTGCGGTCAAGGTTGTGAGAATGTTTTACTTTGGAAGGTTCTCAGGAAGATAGTTTAGGTAACACTGTTAGTTATTATTAATCCATACTAGATGTTATTGTATCTGTAGAAGATGTTATTATATCTTAAGGAAAGTGCTGAATCACACTGCTGGTATATACTGTAGCGCTGAAAGTAAAGGCTTTGCTGCTTGCCACCAGAGCTTGTAGTCCGTGTGTTCGCTAAGGCGTCCTTCTGAGCTTGTCTCTGTCAATAGATATATCAAAGCCACAGATACAGATATGTACAACAGTGTCTCATTCACCAGCATGCTCAATGGATCTGCATATGATAACATAACTCACACAGAACATTAATTCTTTTTTTTTTTTTTTTTTTTTTTTTGGTTTTTTCGAGACAGGGTTTCTCTGTGTAGTCCGGGCTGTCCTGGAACTCGCTCGGTAGACCAGGCTGGCCTCGAACTCAGAAATCCGCCTGCCTCTGCCTCCCAAGTGCTGGGATTGAAGGCGTGCGCCACCACCGCCCGGCGGTAGAAATCTTTATATTGATGCAAAGTTGAAGTTATAAGTTCTTACATTTGTACAGAATTCATTTTGATACAGATTTAAGGTTTTCATTGCTATGAATTTCTTATATTGATACAAAATTTGAGGTTAACATTGTTAATCTTAGATAGACATTGTGACCATGCAACTCATTTAAAAATGCAAAGCCTAGACCAAGTCCTTCTTTTTTAAAAACCAAAAAAACCAAAATTCCCGGTCCCTGCCCCCTGTAAACTCCCTATTCCATCCCCCCATTTCTAGGAGGATGTTACCCCACCCACACTCCTGCCTCCCTGCTCTGGCATGCCCCTACTACACTAGGGCATCAAGCCTTCACAGGAACAAGGGCCTCTTCCCACTGATACCTGACAAGGCCATCCTCTGTTACATATGGGGCTGGAGCCTTGGGTCACTCCATGTGTATTCCTTGGTTGGTGGTTTAGTCCCTGGGAGCACTAGGGGGTCTGGTTGGTTGATACTGTTCTTCCTTTGCAAATCCCCTTAGCTCCTTCAGTCCTTTCTCTAACTCCTTCATCAGGGACCCCATGTGCTTAGTCCAATGGTTGGCTGTGAGTATCTGCCTCTGTATTTGTCAGACACTTGCAGAGTCTCTCAGGAGACAGCTGTATCAGGTTCCTATCAGCAACCATTTCTTGGCATCCACAATTGTGTCTGGGTTTGGTGACTGTATATGGGATGGACCCCCAGGTGTGGCAATCTCTGGATGACCTTTCCTTCAGTCTCTGCTCCACACTTTGTTTCCGTATTTCCTCCCATGAGTATTTTGTTCCCCAATCGAAGAAGGACTGAAGCATCCACACTTTGGTCTTCCTTCTTCTTGAGCTTCATGTTGTCTGTGAATTGTATCTTGGGTAGTCAGAGCTTTTGGGCTAATATCCACTTATCATGAGTGCATACCATGTGTGTTCTTTTGTGACTGAGTTACCTCACTCAGCATGATATTTTCTAGTTCTATCCACTTGTCTAAGAATTTCACAAAGTCATTGTTTTTAATAGCTGAGTGGAACTCCATTGTATAAATGTACCATATTTTCTGTATCCATTCTCTGTTGAAGGACATCTGGGTTCTTTCCAACTTCTGGCTATTATAAATAAGCCAGCTATAAACATAGTGGAGCATATGACCTTGTTATATGTTGGAGCATCTTCTGGGTATATGCCCAGGAGTGGTATAGCTGGGTCCTCAGGTCATACTATGTCCATTTTTCTGAGGAACTGCCAGACTGATTTCCAGAGTGGTTGCACCATCTTGCAATCCCACCAACAATGGAGGAGTGTTCCTCTTTCTCCACATTCTCACCAGTATCTACTGTCATCTGAGTTTTTGATCTTAGCTATTCTGACTGGTGTGAGGTGGACTCTCAGGGTTGTTTTGATTTTTGTTTCCCTGATGACTAAGGATGTTGAACATTTCTTTAGGTGCTTCTTGGCCCTTCAATATTCCTCAGTTGAGAATTCTTTGTTTAGCTCTGTTCCCTAGGTTCTCTAGAGTCTAACTTCTTGAATTCTTTGTATATATTGGATATTCGTTCTCTATCAGATGTAGGATTGGTAAAGATCTTTTCCCAATCTGCTGGTTGCTGTTTTGTCCTATTGACAGTGTTCTTTACCTTACAGAAGCTTTGCAATTTTATGAGGTCCCATTTGTTGAATCTTGATCTTAGAGCATACGCCATTGGTGTTCTGTTCAGGAACCTTTTCCTTGTGCCCATGTGTTTGAGGCTTTTCTCCACTTTCTCTTCTACTAGTTTCAGTGTATTTGGTTTTATGTGGAGGTCCTTGATCCACTTGAATGTGACCTTTTTACAAGGAGATAAGAATGGATTGATGTGCATTCTTCTACATGCTGACAGTCAGTTGAACCAGCCTCATTTGTTGAAAATGCTGTCTTTTTTTCCATTGGATGGTTTTAGCTCCTTTGCCAAAGAGCAAGTGACCATAGGTGTGTGGGTTCATTTCAGACCTAATCCTTCTAATAACTGTGATTACAAACTGATTTTAGGTGATTAATCAATATAGAGTTAAGGCCAGATGACAACCTCATGTTTATGTTGCATGGCTTCTTCAATGGTTTTTCATAGCACTACTGACTATAGAACTTTGCTCATGAAGGCATGTTGGATTTTATGACAGAGTTTCTATGTGTGTGTGTGTTTTATATTTCAGCTGTGAATGCTGTACTTACTGTCTGTCTAGTGGACTTGTGTTTGATTTCTTTGAACTTTTTTCTAATTCTTTTTTTTTTTGGTTTTTCCAGACAGGGTTTCTCTGTGTAGCCCGGCTGTCCTGGAACTCACTCTGTAGACCAGGCTGGCCTCGAACTCAGAAATCTGCCTGCCTCTGCCTCCCAAGTGCTGGGATTGAAGGCTGTGGCCACCACCGCCCTGGCGGCTTCTTCAATGTTAACATTGATTTCCCACAAGATAATGGTTGAAAGAAGTCTTCATAAATGAAAGCTTTGGACAATAAAAATATGCTAACATATTACACTTAACTTCCAGAAAATCAGTGTTAAGTGAAGGAAAGTGGTTGCTGTACTGTCCATCCAACAATTTGGTATCATTACTAGCTTTTCTGCTTCTGTAGGACTTAGCAATAGTTCCCAAAATAGCTTATATAAATTCTTTCTTCCGGGTTCTATTATAACTCTTGAAATGTACTTTTTCACAGTCATCATTTTAGTATGTATGCTTGTTCAACATGCAGGAGTTTCCTTGAGGCTATGCCCATAAAATGAGATTTATTTTCCCTTGGAGGAGAAATTTGGCTTCTCAAGTCACCATTATTGTCGTGGATTACCTTCTGTCCTACTACTGGATTACAGCATGAGTCCAGGTGACAGCTGAGCGCGATATCATCGAGAGCCCGGTTTCTTCAACTGTATTCAACCACATATGACAACCAAACATGAGTGTGGTGAAAAAGGTGATGATACTGAAACATACCTGTAGTGCAAGAGGCAGCAGCAGAAGATTCCTGCCTACGGAAATTAATTCAAGATCACATGTATGATGAAACTCTGGTGTCTGCAGAAGCACTCACAACCATGTGGCGGCACTCGGCTTCCCAGCAGCTGAGGTTCTGAAATCTTCCTGTACCGGCATGCCATCACTCTACGCAGCACCAGCACACACTGTTACCGGTTTTGAATCTTCAGTGAACCTGTGGAGATGAGACAGGTGGTGGATGTTTAGCCAGATAATTACTCCTAATGGATATGCATGTAAACATTCTCTGATGTAAACTACTATTTCAATTTATGATTTGATTTTTTTGTGTGAACTTGTGATGAACTTTCTAACATGCGATCATAAGGACAAAGAGACGAGAAGGAGATAGAATAGATTTTTTTCCCTTTCCCCAGATAGAGTACAATTTTTCCTATTCCTCCACCTGAGGAATTTTTTCCCTTAGAAGAATTTTTCCCTTACTAGAATTTTTTCCCTTCCCCCACTTAGGATCTTTCCACTTTTCCCCTTAGTCAGCCTTCATAGGATACTTTTTACAAATTAATAATAAACTCTATAATCACTTATCTAAGTGTCTTTTTCTTCCTGCTACTTCTGATTAGCAGGTTGGAAGTTAAAGCTGCTTTTTCCCCCTGCTGCCTCAAGACCCTCCCCCCTCCCCCCACTCTGGGGCTGGCCACCAGCATTACTAATGCTGCTTTAAACAGCGAGTTCTTGAGGTAAGCCCCCCAAAACTTCTGTGTGTATCTCGGAAGAGCTAGGAGTCTCTTTTAGGGCCTAGCTAACCTAGTATTAAGCTAGTATTAAGCACTGGCTATCTGGTACTGACCCAGTTTGTAGCTACCAGTGGAAATTCCAACAAATACTGCTAGCACCAACGTAAATCAGGATGGGACAAAGTGAATCTAGCGACAGAGGGTACTTTGCAGATGTTATTAAGCATACTCTTAAAGAAAAAGGCATTGAGGTTAGCACTAGCCAGCTGACTGACTTTCTTCAGTTTATACAAACTGTCAGTCTTTGGTTTCCAAGAAGGAGAACTTTGGATGTACATACATGGGACAAAGTGAGATTAGATATTAAAAACTGGTTTATAGAGAATGAAGGATTAGGCATGCCCCTTACAGCGTTTGCCACTTGGAATGTGCTTAGGAAGGCATTGGCAGATGACAAAAAAGCCGTATGAGCTCAGAGGACAGTAGATTTACCTTTATGTGAAGGGACTCCATTACTACAGCCTCGCTCAGAGAATAATGTTTACTCCTCAATAGAAAAGTCTGAGAGAAATAGCTCAGGAGAAGGTAGTGGTGAATCAGAAGAGGAAAGATCAACTTCAGAGGAGGAATCTGACTCAGAAAAGAAATTAACGAAACATCATAAACATAAGTGGTCTACCACGCAGCATTTAAACACAAGTCATTCCAGGAGACCCCCTGGAAAGCTTAAAAAGAAACCAAAGGGGCCTGTGGGATTTGCTGCTGCTGCATGTCAAGCTCAGAGACAGGGAGAATCTCTGGGCTGTTTCCCAGTGATCATGCAGATGATGGAGATGGTGAGAATCCCTTATAGGAACCACTGCCATTTAAATTAATCAAAGAAATCCCACAGGCTACATCTGCATATGGCCTGCTCTTATTTTTGTGGAAAGTCTAACATCTCAATGGATGACCTCTTATGATTGGTCCCAAGTGGCCAAAACCTGTTTAGGTGGAGAAAATTTTTTGCTGTGGAAGGTTGAATATGAGGATTTAGTTTGTAAAGAATTAATACAGAGACGGCAGACATCTGGAAGAAAGAGAAGAGAAACACTGACATATGATATGCCCATGGGTTTTGGGGAATGACTTGAAACATCAGCCCAGTTAAAAATGGCCAAGCAAGCTTTAATGAAAGTAACAGCTGCAGCAATGGGGGCATGGAAGCATTTTGCCTTTAGTTTACCTTCTCCCAACTTCCGAAGGCCATACCAGAGGCACCAGTGGAAAGTGTTTCCCCAAGGTATGAAAAATAGTCCCACTCTTTGTCAGAAATTTGTGGATAGTGCTATCCTGCAGATCTGTAAAATTATTCTGACATTTATCTTGTTCATTATATGGGTGATATTCTATTTTCTCATAAAGATAGAGCACAAGAGGCACTGCAGTTTTTAGTTGAGCAGTTAAACTCATATGAACTTCAAGTGGCTTCAGAGAAGGTTCAGATACAACCTACATTCTCATACTTGGTCGTGTTATTCAGACAGACTTTGTTTCTCCTCAGCCCACACAGCTCAGGGTTGATCATCTAGAGACTTTAAATGACTTCAAAAAACTTCTTGGAGATATCAACTGGATTTGTCCTTTCTTAAAAATATCTACTGGTGAGGCTGGAGAGATGGCTCAGCAGCTAAGAGCACTGACTGCTTTTCCAGAGGTACTGAGTTCAATTCCCAGCAACCACATGTGGCTCACAACCATCTGTAATGGGATCTGACACCCTCTTCTGGTGTGTCTGAAGACAGCTACAGTGTACTCACATACATAAAATAAATATATGAATATTTAAAAAATAACAACTATTGGTGAGCTGAAGCCTTTATTTGATATCCTCCATGGAGATGCTAATCCAAAATCATCACGAAAACTAACTCTTGAGGCTAAAGCCTCACTAGCCCTTTTGGAACAAAAAATTAATTCTCACAGACTTCTTTGCGTGGACTATACTCGACCCTGGAGTCTTGTCCTGCTTGCTACTGAGTATACTCCTACAGCATGCTTATGGCAACAGGGTCCATGTAAATGTAATGGTTACATTTGCCAGTGGCACAAAACGGAGTCGACACTGCTTATACCTCCCTGGTAGCCACTTTATTAGGTAAAGGGAGAAAAAGGAGCACAGAACTATTTGGACTGGATGTTCACAATATAGTTAGTTATTCTTTATACTGCAGACCAACATAATAATTTGTCTTATGAGTCAGGTATGGCAGATTGCACAATTAGGAATAAAGGGATCCATTCTTATCCCTTGCCTAATCAACCTTTGTTATATTTCATTAAACAACATCAAGTTATCTTTCCTCTCAGAACTAAATCAACTCCCTGCCTCCTCCAGCAGCACTGGTGTTTACTGATGGCTCAGCTTCTGGGCAGGCTGCTTTGATTATTGATAGCAACAAAGACTCTTCCCTTACACAAGAAACTTCTGCACAGCGAGTGGAATTAATAGCAGTAATAATGTCTTTACAAGACTTAAAAACAAGCCCTTTAACTTATATACAGACTACCAGTATATTGTCCGATTATTTCCTTATATCAAGACAGCTCCATTGCCATGTAGCCACTCCACAATCTTAGCTCTACTTTCAAAACTACAGGTGTTAATTCAGTCTAGAAAGTGTCCTTTTGGAGCTATATATAAGTGGGAGAAGAGATCCTTGGTCCCATGAAGGCTGGACGTCGTGGGGGGGTATTCGAGGGTGGGAGGTGAGGTACGGGGGGGGGGGTACACCATCATAGAAGCAGGAGGAGGGGGGAAGGGATAGGGAGTTCCTGGGAGGGAGGGGGGAAAATGGGGTAAGGGGAGAACATCTGAAATGTAAATAAAATTTCCAATAAAGAAAAAAAAAAAAAAATAAAAAAAAAATAAAGTGTCCTTTTTTATATGACATTGTTCGAGCTCATACATGCTCCCTGGTCTTATTCATGAGGGTAACTGTATAGTTGATTCTCTGACAAAGGTTGCTGCTCTCTCCGGCTCCGAGGAGTCATGCATTACACACCAGAATTGTCTGCACTCTGCTTTCAATACCCCCCCACCCCCAGAGGCTGCTCCTGCTTGTGCTGTTGTAAGGAACTGCTCAACATGCCCTTCGCATGTACCTGCTCTCGCCATGGGAGTTATTCCTCCATGCTTGGTGACCTATGGCAGATGGATGTTACTCATGTCCCATCTTTTGGAAAATTGGCCTGTGTGCATGTAAGTGTTGACACATTTTCACACGTAATTTGTGCCTCAGCATGATCTGGGAGGCCTTTAAGGATGTGGTACAACACTCATTTTATTGTTTTACAGTCCCGGGAATGCTAAAAGCTTTAAAGATGGACAGTGCCCCTGCTTATACATCTAAAGCCTTTAAAAAATGGTGTTTAATGTTCAACATCTCGCATTCCACTGGCATTCCCTATAACCCTCAGGGACAGGTCATTGTAAAGAGAGCACATCAGACTTTAAAAACTATTTAAATATTTAAAAAATATTTAAAAATATTAAAATTTAAAAATATTTTAAAAATATTTAAGTTACAAAAAAGAGATTACAAGAGGGAAATGAAAGAGTTAACATATGAAATGTTTATGGATACAGGGGACTGGTTTAAAAAAACAGCTCAACAAAAATTGACAAAGGAAGCTCTAGTAAATATATCAGCTGCAGCTCTAGAAGCATGGAGATGCTTGCCTAATAGAGATACAAATACTAAAGGGCTTGCTTAAATAAGCTAGGACCCAGAAGAACCTTTTGAGGAATTTGTAGCCCGGCTAACAGGGGCAGTAGAGAGTATGAGTCTTAGTTCTGAGGCAAAAGATATTGTTTTAAAACAACTGGTCCTTAAAAATGCTGCACTTGAGCCGGGCAGTGGTGGTGCACACCTTTAGTCCCAGCACTTGGGAGGCAGAGGCAGGTGGATTTCTGAGTTCGAGGCCAGCCTGGTCTACAGAGTGAGTTCCAGGACAGCCAGGGCTATAAAGAGAAACCCTGTCTCTAAAAACTAAAACAACAACAACAACAACAACAAAAAGAATGCTGCACTTGCTTGTCAGTCTCTTCTAAAGACAATTTAAAAATCTGGAAATTTATGCAAAGCATGTGTTGAGGTTGCAACTTCATATTTTCAAGGTGTATCCATTACAACAACCTCACAAAGCCAGAACACTATCAAAAAATCTTACTAACCAAGGACAGAAAAAAAAAATAACAAATTAGGCTTGGCTTGCAAAAGTTATTCAAGTAACAAGCCAGGACATATCAGCAAACAATGTCCTGGTAAGGCAGGAGGTGCCATAAATTTTAATGCTTCTGGCCCCACTCGAAGCAGAAATCCAATGGGGTGTCATCTTTGTCTGAAAGGGTACGACTGGCGTACAGAATGCCAAACTAACTTTCATGAAAGTGGTACTGCCTTATTTGGTGCTACTATAATCCCTAAATATACAGGAATCTTATCAAACCAGGGAAACTGTGTGAGGGACCTACCTCAGTCCCTCAAACAATAGAGGTAATTCAACAGCCTCAGGTGACTGTCCAACAGCTGCAGCAGGCAACCCCAGGCAACACAGGACTGAGCCTCCACAAAAACATTTACTCATGACTCCTCCTCAAACAGGTTACCTTAATTATTAAGATCTTAAAAGAAATTTTCCTCACACAAGAATCCTTTGCATACATATAGAGCTAGTGACAATAGCCATTGTCTTTAAATACTAAGGACAAGCACCCTGGTATTTCTAAAAACTGTAACTGTTTTACAGCATTTTATAATTTTAGCCCCAATTTTCAGAATTATAAGTCTTGCTT
>JAJTUV010005296.1:0-10636 GCA_021653895.1 Mastomys natalensis
TCCAACAGTCATTTCCAGGTAGGGGCTTCACATGATTTAAGCTTTTCACAAACTCTTCTTCTGGTCACCATGATACTCAAACACATGGTTTTTTAAGCACTATAAACCTTGCAATGCATTGTCTTCATAGGTTCATAACCATGATACAGTTTAAAATTCATTCAATCCAAATTATAAAGTCCCTATAAATAGTTTCTTTCAACAATGTGGGCTGGTTCTGGGCCAATGCAATGCTCTATTTAATACTATAGCTTGGTAGTCTAAACTTATACTGGGAATACAGTTCACAGAGTTCCTTTTCAATTCTGAATTGTTTTTAGTTATCCTGAATTGTATTTTTGTTTCTTTTGTATATGAAGCTGAGAGTTGTCCTTTTAAAGCCTTATCATACTTTACCTTGATTACTAGGCCTCTTATGTTTATGATGCATCTGAGATTATTGGGATTTCACCTACAGTTTTTAGTGCCCAAATTACTCCAGACCCTCATTTGGATATTCTACTTACCCTCATTACTTGACCTCCCATGAAAGCATTACAGTGAAAAGAGAGACAGATAGTGAAAGAGAGAGAGAGAGAGAGGAGAGAGAGAGAGAGAGAGGAGAGAGACAAAGAGAGACAGAAATAGTTTTCGTGATTCATGATGTCCTCTACACAGTAATAAAAACCCTAATGAAAACATTTTTTCCAGGTACTTCTCCTTCATAAGGGCAAATTACTGCTTACATTTCTCCTTAATATCAACACTTTAATATATTAAACATACAAATAAATCTTGCATTGTCTCATCCTCAATAGGACGCATCAAGGAAAAAATAGGTGGCCAGTCTCAATGAACATGGAATGGAAAATTGATAGTAGGGGTAGACAACAAAAAATATAAAAGAGGCCACTGGTGTTCCCTGATATTTAGAAGGTATACGAAAAAGAAAGAATGCCATTGTAAATAGTGTTTTTCCAGAAAGGAAGAAAATGACTGAGCTTTCATTCTTAAACTGAATGAAGAAATTTGAAAAGCCTGTGACTTCCACCTAACTTTTCTTCCCCTCAACCTTTTAAGAATTCATCCTTTACACATTGTAATTCTATCTTCAATGGAGTGTGTTTCTACATCTGTGCTCCAGTCCCCCTAAACAATCATTTAGGTAAGAGTATTTTATTTGCTACGTTGTGCATAAGTGTTTTAGTAGGATCACTAGGCTGACTTGAAAATGGTGACAAAAAATAGGAAGAAAAGAAGGATGGAAGAAAGAAAGAATCAAAGAAAGAAAGAAAGAAGGAGAGAAAGAAAGGAAAAAAGAAAGGCTGAAAATATGGATACTCTATGTTTGTCATCTGCTTAATGAAATCTTCTTATTTGCTTATATTTTTTCATCAAAATTTTCTATACTTATCTTTAATTTTTATCACTAGTTTGTTCAAATATATCTTCAAAATTATCAAAATTTTTAAAAATTATAAAAAAATTGCACATATTCAATTTTATCAGAAATTATCTGTTAATCACGATCTATTTCATAAGAACAATAATTCTAATTCATTCTTCATTTTTCCTAAGATTTATTTCAAAACATTTCAAATTTTTCCTGTTTTTTCTGTTTGTCATCATTTAATCAAATTCCCCGTATGCGTTATAGTTTTCATCAATGTTCTATAATTTATCTTCATTTTTATTACTATTTTTTAAACCATGTCTTCAAATCATCGCACTAGGTTAAGTGCACATACACAATTTTATCATAAATTTAAATTAAATCAAATATAATTTCTTAAGGAAATATTTTCCATGTCAAACTTTAAGATGCTAGGAATTATTTAAAAGAGTTTTCAATTTTTCCTGTATGTTTTTCTGTATTTGTCTCTTTTAATCATATCTTTTCTCAATGTTTTATATTTTTCATCAATGATTTCTATATTTATCATAATGTTTTTCACTACCTTTTTATACATTATCTTTCAAAATTCTCAGTTTTACCCATGTACATAGTTTATTTTCAGAAATTTTCCCTTAAACACACTCAATTTCATAAGAAATGTTTTCTGTTTCATTTTTCAATTTCACCACTTAGAATTATTTATAAAAAACAGTTTCAAATTTTTACTAATTTATTTCTATTTGTCATTATTTCACTCAAGTCTTTCTTATATATGTCACACATTTTATCTAATTTCTGTATAATTATCTGAAATTTTAGCATTAGTATTTATCAGTAAGTAATGCATTTTAAAACTATAAACACATTTTTAGTTGCACCTATTTAATCTGATCAGAAATTTTCATTAAATTATGTTCAATGTCATAATAAATTTTTCCCATGTAAATCTGCAATTCTCACTAGAAAATTACTTTTAAAAATTTAAAGGTTTCCTATTTTTTTCTGTTTGTTATCACTTATTCAAATTTTTCTTACATGTTAAATTACTTTATCTAATTTTTGTAAAGATATCTGAAATTTTTAACATTATATTTTTTTCTGAACTGCATTTATGATTATCAAAACCACTTTTTTCAGTACACTTATTTAAATTTATAAGAAATTTTCTGAAGTCACATTCAACCTCAAAGTAATATTTTCAATGTCATCTTCATAATTTTTGAGGAGTTATTTTTTAAAAAGTTTGTAATTTTTATTATTTTTTTTTTTGTCATCCATTTTTAATTAAAATTTTCCTTATAAACATTAATTTTTTTCTATATTTATCAAAATTCTAACACTACTATTTTCAACAATGGTTCAAAATTATCCAACAACTTTTTTCCGTGTACATATTCAAGTTTTTCAGAAATTTTTCTAAATCATATTCAGTTTCATAAAAAAAATTTTTAATTGTAAATTTCGAATTTTGTAATTTTTTTTTAATTTCAAAACATTTTCATATTTTTTTTTACTTTTGGTCATAATGTTATTACAACATTTTCATCAAAATTTGTACTATCTTAAAATTACAACGCTAGTTTTTTTTTCTCACAAATGTCTTCATTTCATCAAACTTTTTTCAATGTATTTCAATTTTTTCAGAAATTGCTTTTAAAATCACATTCAAATCATAAGAAATTGTTCACTTGTAAATTTTAAATTGTTTAGGATTTTATTCAAAAACATTCAAACTTTGCATACATTTTTTGGTATTTTATATTATTTTCATCAAACTTTTTTCCATATTGTTTCATAATTTTTCTTCAAATTTTCACCTATATATCTTTAATTGTTATCACTAGTTTTTTTCAAAAATGTCTTCAATTTTATTTAACATATTTTCCATGCAAATATTCATTTGTATCAGATATTAAAACATAAATAAAATTCAATTTTATAAAAACATTTTCCTCATCAATTTTAGACAGTTTTTTTTTTAAAGATTCAAATTTTTCTTTTTTTTTTTTTGGATTTGTTATGATGTCATCACAATTTTTACATGTGTGTTTCATATTTTATCATCAAATTACACTATTTATCTTAATTTTTATCACTAGTTTCATAAAAAATGTGTTAAGTTTGAGCAAACATTTATTACATGCAAATATTCAATTTATCAGAAATTTTACTGAAATCACCTTCAATTTCATAAGAAATTTTTTCCTTGTCAGTTTTCAATTTGTTTGTACCAATTGTTTTTAAAAGTTTCAACTTTCTTATACATTTTTTGTAACTTTTCATTACCTTAATCAAACTTTTTCCATGTGTGTTTCACATTTTATCAACAATATTTATTTTTACTTTCATCACTAGTTTTTTTCAACATTTTCTTCAATGTTACCACATATTTTTCAGTACAATATATTCGAATTATATCAGAAAATTTTCTTAAATGTATTCAATTTCATAAGTAACATTTTCTTTGTCAATTTTCAATTTTTGTAGGATTTTTGTAAAAAAATTCAACATTTCCATACATCTTTAAATTTGCAATAATTTTATTCAGACTTTTTCTATGTGTTTCCTATGTTTTGATCAATTTTTCACTATCTTAATATACACAACTGTTTCTTCAACATTGTCTTCCATTTTATCAAAAACTTTTTCCATGCAAATATTCAATGTTAGCAGAAGTTTCCTTAAATCACATTTATAAAAGGATTTTTTTTCCTAGTCAATCTTCAATTTATTTAGCAAAGGGTCTTTTAAAGAATAGAAAATTTCATAAATATTTTGCATTTGTCATCATTTTAATCAAACTTTTCCCATGTGTTTCCTGTTTATTTATCATCAAATTTTCACTATTTATCTAAATTTCATCACTTGTTTTTCAGTAATGTCACAAACTTGTCAAAAATATTTTCCATGCAAATATTCAATTTTATCAGAAACATCCCTTATTTCACATTCAATTTCATGTGAAATTTTTCCTTTCAATTTTCAAATTTAAATTTTTTTTTATGAATTTCAAATTTTTCATACATTTTATGTTGTATTTGTCATCATTTTAAGTAAAATTTTCAATCTGTTTTTTATATTTTCAACAAATTTATCTTAATTTATCATTTTATCATTAGTTTTTTCAACAATATAATCAATTTTATCAAACATATTTTTGGTCTAATATCCATTATTCCAGAAATTTTACTTAAATCACAGTCAATATAATATGAAATTATTTTTCTTGTCAATTTTCAATTTTTTTAGGAATATTTCCTAAAATTATTCAACTTTTTCAACATTTTTTTGTATCGCCGTATTTTGATAATCAACTTTCCATGTGTGTTTGCTATTTTTTCATCAAATTTTCACTATTTATCTTGATTTGAATCATTAGTTTTTACCACAATGTCTTCAATTTTATCAAAACTTTCAATATCCATTTTTTATGTATATATTTTACAAATTTGTATTTTTCAAAATCTTTGTGGTATTTGTTATCATTTCAGTTAAAATTTTCTATACGTTTTTCTATTTTTCAAATTTTTAGAATTTATCTTAATATTTATCACTAGATTTTTCCACAGTGTCTTCAATCTGTCAAGTAGTTTTTCCATGTAAATTTTCAATTTATCAGAAATTTTCCTTAAATCATTTTCTTTTTCATAAGTAATTTTTGTCTACTTAAATTTCAATTTTTTGGAATTGTTTTAATAAAAAATTCAAAATCATTTATATATTTTTTTTATTTCTCCTGAGTTTTAATCCCACTTTTTATCAAGTGTTTTCTTATTTTTCATCAAATTTTTACTATTTATCTCAATTTTCGTCACTAGTTTTTTTCAAAAATGTCTTCAATTTTATCAAATGTTTTTTTCCATGCAAATCTTCAATGTCATTGGAAATTTTCCTTAAATCACTTTCAATTTCATACGAAATATTTTTCTTGTCATTTTTCGATTTTTTTGAAATATTCAAATTTTCCATAAATGTTTGTTTTGTCATTATTTAATCAAAGTTTTTTCATGTGTTTCAAAGTTTTCATTAAATTTTCACTATTTGCCGGGCGGTGGTGGCGCACCTTTAATTCCAGCACTTGGGAGGCAGAGGCAGGCGGATTTCTGAGTTCGAGCCAGCCTGGTCTACAGAGTGAGTTCCAGGACAGCCTGGGCTACCCAGAGAAACCCTGTCTCGAAAAACCAAAAATAAAAAAAATTTTTCACTATTTACCTTAAATTCCATCACTCATTTATTCTAAAATCTTTGACTTTTCAAACATTTTTTTCATGCAATATTCAAGTTTCTCAGAAACTTTTATAAATCACATTTCCGTTTCACACACAAAAAATATTGTCACTTTTAGGTTTTTTTGAAAAACTCAATATTTTGATACATGGTTATATTATCATTATTTGATCAAACTTTTTCCATGTGTGTCTCATAT
Source organism: Mastomys natalensis (assembly GCA_021653895.1). Classification (NCBI taxonomy): domain Eukaryota; kingdom Metazoa; phylum Chordata; class Mammalia; order Rodentia; family Muridae; genus Mastomys; species Mastomys natalensis. The sequence goes on from JAJTUV010005296.1 coordinate 5,802, forward strand.
TTTTTTTCATCAAAGAATTTACTATGTATCTTGATTTGAATCACCAGTTTTTACGACAATGTCTTCAATTTTATCAAACATATTATCCATGAAAATACTCAATTTTATTAGAATTTTTTCTTTAATCACATTCATTTTAAGAAGAAATTTTTCCTTGTGAACTATGAAGATTTTTAGGAAACTTTTAGAGATCCAACTTTTCAGACATTTTTTGTCATTATTTTAATCACAATTTTCCAAGTGTGTTTCCTATTTATTAATCAAATATTCACTATTTATCTCAAGTTTCATCACTAATTTTTTCAAAAATGTCTTTTATTTAATCAAACATTTTTTGTATGCATGTATTTATTTTTTTAATCACATTAAATTTCATAAGAATTTTTTAGTTTCAATATTAAATATTTTCAGGAATTTTTAAAAAAAGATTCAACAGTTTCATAATTTTTTTGTATTTGTCATTATTTTAATCACACCTTTTCCACATGTGTTTCATATTTTTTTTATCAAAGTTTTAATAGTTATCTTTTCATCACTAGTTTTTTCAACCTTGTCTTCAATTTAATCAAAATTTTTCTGTGCAAATATTCAATTTTATCAGAATTTTTCCTTAAATCACATTTTTATTTAAAAAATGGAATTTTTTCCTAGATAAGATCAATATTTTAGAAAATTATTTTTAAAACAATAGAAAATTTCATACTTTTTTGTATTTCTCATTATTTTAATCAAACATTTCTCACATGTTTCCTGTTTTGTCATCAAAACTTCACTCTTTATTTTAATTTTCATCTCTTTTTTTTCAACAATGTCTCAAATTTATCAAAAATAATTTCCATCCAAATATTCAATATTATCAGAATTTTCCTTAAATAACTTTCAATTTCATAAGAAACTTTTCCTTGTCAACTTTCACTTTTTTTAAGAATTTTTTTATGACTTTCAACTTTACATACATTTTATGTTGTATTTGTTGTCATTTTAATTTAAATTTCCATAATGTCCGATATTGTTTTCAACAAATTTTCTCCATATATCTTAATTTTCATCATTAGTTTTTTCAACAATATCTTCAATTTTATCAAAAATTTTTTTCCATGCAAATATTCAATTTTATCAGAAATTTCCAATAAACCACAATCTCATGAGAAATTTTTTACTTTTCAAGTGGAACTCTATATAGGAATTTTGTTTTAAAAGGATTCAACATTTTCATACATTTTTGTATTTGTCATTAGTGTAATCAAACATTTTCCACATACTTTGTATTTTTTAATCAAATGTTCACTATTTATCTGGATGTCCATCACTAGTTTTTTCAACAATGTCTTCAATTTTCAAAAACTGTTTCCATGAAAATAATCTATTTTACCAGAAATTTTTCAGAGATGTGTTCAGAGAAAGATTCTTGTTTGAGAGACATAAAATTTTAGTAACTCTTAAAAAAAGTCCAGAACAGAAACAAAAACAAAACCCATCACTGTGTGAGTCTTGGCATTCCATAGCACAGGAGGGGCTGTAAGAATTATTGAATCCCTAACAGTTCACAGGTTTACATACACACCACATGACAAACATACAAGCTGTCAATAAAAACCAGAGGTCAGTGTTACTGTCCATTCTGATTAATACTATTTGTATTGCTCCACAGTGTTTTCCACATGTTAGGTTCTGAATTAATATTTAATAACTTGATATTAAGGAAACAACTCTTGAAGTACTGGAATTTTATCATTGCCAATTGGACATCAAAGGGTCTTTGCTATGAAGAATTTATTATTAAAGATTTTTGGTCACTACAAATGAAGCACATAAAAGCAGGGGTGGGTGTCTGTAGTGAGTGAGTGTGTATGTGTCTGTGGGATGGGGTTACAATGTTGTGAAATGGTTGCTTGTGCAGAGTCTATCTTTCAGAAACTACTGTAAAAGCTCTCCAGACTCTGGATATTCCAACAAAACTCTTTGTTGTTTTCATATTGGCATTAGGTTCAGAGTCCACAGGAAGACTCAAAAGTCTTGTGGAACTTTTTTTTTTTTTTTTAATTTAAGGACCCTTCATTTACTAAACAAAGCTCAAAACTTAATTTCCGTCAATGATGATATTTCTACTCTATGTGATAATGGAGAGAAGAGACAACTACTTTATCTAACTTCATCTTTGACAAAATTTGGAAACTGTTTAACTCATCTATTAACAATAATAACCTTGATTATCTCCTTAGAAATCCAACAACATCATAGTGGGCAGAGAAAATCTCTGTAATCATGACTATCACAGGTTTTGTTGAACCACATAAGAGTGCTTTGGATTTCTCTCTGGCAGCAATAAATTGACTATTAGGGTTTAAATTTCTTTCACTAGCTTCTTGCACCTGTTTACTGCTCACTTCTCATTTTGTGCTATTATTTTAACAATACCAACAATTGTTTCAGGATTTCCTCTGGGTTAGTGGAAAGAATAGTTTTACCCTTCCCCCAACACACACCATTTCTGTTTTCAATTTAAAAGCTGATATTCTGCATGATTTGTTTCTAAGAGAATAGAGCTTGGTGTGGTGGGGACTACTAGGAATACTTGCTGACTATAATCTTTCTATTAAGGTGGCTAAAGGAGTCTCAAATGTACAGGGCTAGTCAAGGCAACATAGGGAAGCCTTGACTCTTACGTTTTCAAGCCAGAAGTGATGACACACACCTACTTGGGCACATCTCTGACAGTTCAAAGCCAGCATGGTATAGTCCTTGTGTCAAAAGAAAATAATCTCCACAGATAGATGGGATAGATAGATAGATAGATATGAAAATAGATAGATTATATAGAAATAATTTGAGGTATCAGCTGAGATAGGAGTGTGGGGGAAGAGAATATAAATACAACTCCATGGAAGTGATTGACAATGAGCTTGGATTGCTGACATAGCTAAATGTTTTGGTCTGGAGTCTTCACTGATATTTGTTTCCTTGAGAGAGACCCAGCCAAAGTTTTCATGGCATTCTTGTTGGCGGTGGTGCCTCTATCTGACTTCAGCTGAGGCTGAGTCTGACTGTCTCTGCTAGGTTGTGCCACTACTGCTCATTTCTATTTGCTATTCTGACTCTACCAAACTTGCTTGTTGGTATATCCATGAAGTGTTTGCCTGTGAAGGAAAGAGAGCAAGCTTCTTCCTTTCCCATAAACTTCTCTCACCTTCTTTTGCTTCTTTCTTTCTGGATGCTCGGTAGAGGATTTTTAGTGCAAGGGTCAAATAAGACTGTCTGGGATCCAGATTGGAATTTCTACATTTTGTGGAAAAACACATGCATAACCTCTTCCCGGGGTGATTAACACATCTGGCCCTTTCTATGTGCCTTTTAGAAGATCCTTCCCACATCACTAAAGAGTAGCAGTCTGCTGTAGTGGAGCCCAATGTTTTTGCAGAGGAGTGAAAATCTTTATCACCTGTATTAAGATGAATAATGGTAAATAAAGCAAGCTTAATAATTGATGAGGCAAACAGTAATGACCACTAGATTTTAACCTTTGAGGTTGTACTTTAAGATTTTGATGTGTCTTTTCTATGAAAGCCTAACCTTGGAGGTTTTTATGGAATTCCCGCGTATGTTCTATACCCCATTGACTGCAAAACTTTGCAAAAACTGGAGAAGTTATAAGCTGGAGCCTTAACAGTTTTAATTCTTTTTGGCCATCTTACGAGGAGAAGAATATGATCAGATTTTGTATGACGTCTTTCACAGTCTCCCCATTTCTTGTAGTGGCTGACCACATGGAGTAGTGTGTCTAGATTAACATGTACATAGGCCAAAGTTCCAAATTCTGGGATATGAGTTACATCCATTTTCCACAAACTTGATGCTTTATGGTCGCTTGGATTAACTCTCATTTTTAATGAATGATATACATCAGGACAATGTTCACAGTCCTTCACAATTTGCCTAGCCAGTTCTCTAATCAAATTAAACATCTTTTTTAAGGCCAACGTGTTAATGATGATTTAAAGCATGACTTTCTAATGCTTGTTCAACCATACTAGCAATCAAAAGTTTCTCTTGATAATAATATCTGCCATAGCATTTTCTAAACATAATGGACTTGGTAGGCCAATCTGTCCCTTCATATGTTCTATAAATTCTTTTCATTTTCTTGATCAAATTATATTTTGCAAGTGAAGCAAGAGTGATATAATTTTGGAATTTCTGGATATAAGAGCTGTCTCTATTTCAGGAAATAAATAAACTACATATTTTTAATCTGTGTTAAAGATTAAACACTTCAAATAAGTGTTCAAAGTGACAAATACTGCAATAATATCTGTCAAATGGTGCATAATTTCTTTTGCCTTTTTTAATAATTACAGGTCTATCTCTTACATAGATGGCTAAATTTACTGGTTGACTATCTGTAAATACCATGGCATTGGAAATAAGTTCCAGTTCTATTTTATTGGAAAGATTCTTTATAAACTTTAATCTAGGTGTTGAGGTACATGATATTTATATTTGTCCCATACAATGAGCTAGATCAATTCCCCAATCATCTGCAGTTTGAACTAAATACTCCAATGTTTTTTATTATAGGGAATGATAATTTCATGCATTTCTTTACCAAGTAGCTCTCTGGATTTTAACCTCCCTTTAATAGTTAAATAATTACACACAAAATGATAAGAAGATATCATTTTTACTTGAGTATGTGGGAAATAAATGATTCTAGTACACCTTCCTGCCATCAACATGCTGTAGGGATATAAGATGATTTTAAATATGATAAGGGACCTGTTTTTAGGTACTTTATTTGTTTTACCTTTGTGTCTTGCATCTCTGTTCTATTCAATTCT
>JAJTUV010005297.1:0-10337 GCA_021653895.1 Mastomys natalensis
TTCTATGTGTTAAAAAGAAATCTTATGTTTCCCCTGATGATAGGAAAATGCTTCAGTGTGTTATCAAGATGTGCGGTTTCCTAATGATGACTACCTGACAGGTTTCCAGCTTGCAGCATTTGGTACGTTTTCAACTGCCACACAGTTTACCTGTTACATTAAGACATCAGTAAACACAAAACACAACGTTGCTTTGCTATTTACAGGGACCCACTTCTTGGTGTTGCTAGAGAGACTCCCCAGATCTGAGAACAAGGCTTTCAGTAATGGTAGGAGAGTGGAATACTTAGCAGGGAGGGAGCCCAACTCGAGTATTCCTGTAACAGTCACAGTGACACGGTCACACACTGGAGTCTCTGCTTTACAATTCGGCGCGTTTCACAAGGAGCCCTCTGATCTCCCTCTAGAAGGTCTCAGTGGGCAGAGTTTGCCATCGAAATGTTGCTTTCTCATGACACTTCTGCACAGGGCACTTTTCAATCCCTTCAGGAATTTCATGGGCATTGTAAATGCAGGAAGCTGTTTGGGACCCTCAGAGGGCACTTGGTGCCCTCACCCTCCTGCAGCCAGAAAGAGCTTTTTATCCCAAGACTGTGAAAAGCAGGCCAGGGCCCTTTCACATGGAAGGGAGGGGGGGTGGCGTGGTGAAGAGGGCTGGAGGGGGCTTAATCTTAGTGATTAAAATGCTAATGTATTATCTGAGAAGCAAACCTTTGGTTTTAATGAAAGGATTGGAAGATGAAGAGATCCCTATTTAAGTTACCGAAGACCTGGAAGATGATAGCCAAGGCCTCCAGCTGACAGACACTTGGGACTCCTCCCTGCTTCCTTGGATTTCATGCAAACAGACTGTGCCATTAGATTGTGGTGGTTTAGGCGGGATATTGCAGATTGCAAGACCTGGCTTCCCGTGGGAATACCAAAATCTCCCCCCCAAAACCCCCGCTGCCACCCGAAATTCAGTTTTTCTTTTTCTTTTTTTTTTTTCTTCAAAAATTAAACGTTCACACACTGCTTGCAAGATAGTGTTAAAAAGACAGTGAAAATGAAATTCTTGTGCCATCTGCCTCTGGGTCACACCGACTGACAGCGTTTCCATACTCCCTCACTCACGAGGAAAAAGTAAATTCAGTGTTAATTAAGGTGCCGCTGAAGTGATCGGAGCAGGCCTTGCTTCCAGAGCAAACAGGTGACAGGTCCTGCCCTTTGGAACTTGGGCCCTATTGTGGAAAACCACACACCCATTGCTTGGCATCTGAGATGGGTACAAAGGGACAGAGTGGGGTGCAGGTGGAGAGGAGACTGGCCACTCTGTAGAGGCCCCTAGGAGGCCTTCTTGGCACAAGGCCTGAGGGACAAACATTTCGAGCAAGAGGAGCAGGTGGCACACAGCTGCTGTGGGATGTGCTGGGCATGCTAGGGCAAGAGAGGTGTCAGCGGGCCTGAGAGGTGGCCTCTGCAGCTCCTTCAGCTGGTGCATGCATTGCTGCCTTGATTCTGCGCAGTACGCTCTCTAGTAAATTCAGACTGGAGCTTCTGAGGGAAGGTTTCTCCCCTGGCATGTCTTCCTCTGCCTTCCTTTTCTCTGAAACGTTGTGTGAGTAGGAAGGAGTCAGGCTTTCCAAATTTTGAGGGTGAGCAGGGCACAGGGCCCTGTACTGGAGTCCTTCCTGCTCAGGAGATCTTGGGTGATAGTAAGGGAGAGTAGAGAAAGCAAGAGTGTAGCTGGCTGTGAGCAGAGACCAGGGAGGGCCTGCCATGGTTGTGAGGGTATGGAGGGCTCCCAGGAGAGGGCCCAAGGAAAATGAATGTGGGATACTTGGCTCCTCTGTGTGGAAGCCATCCCAAAAGCTTGAGGGAGACAACAAACACATAGCACAAACAGGTTGGCGTAAAGGCCAAGAGACAAGACTGAGCAATGCAGTGTCTTGTCAATCACCATTGTATACACGCACACCCATACACCAGTGGGACCCCAGTCAGGCCGGGACTTGCAGAGTGGATTGCTGAAGGTCCTGACTGTGCTTATGACACATCTCTGCTTTCATTCTAATTCACATAACTGCCTGGCTTGGGCCCTCCCATCTGCCACGGCAACACTGCGAAGCCCTGTAAGGCGTGCTGATGACTGATGTCATTTTTGGGTCTTCAGATCAGTATCACATCCAACATGGTGGGGACAATCAGTTTGCCAAGTGAGTATACAGGTGGATGGATGTTTTTGATAGCAACTGTTCTGCTCCATTGCATGTAAATGTTTGGATAAAAATCTCAACTTTAAATAGCAGGCTTCCCAATGGTCCTTCCTGACAAGAGACTGTTCATTTTCTAGTTCCTGTGAAGACTCAATGACATGGCACAGAAAGCATTTGTCTTTGCATGCTTTGGGCACCCGATAAATGTTGCTTGATCTCTTTGACTTTCTTCCTCTTCAATGGTGCTAACAGCATCATGGTCCTCTCTGAATCCTTAGAGTCCCTGCCTCTAGTGGTCTGATAGCAGGTTTCTGCTAGAATATATTTAGCATAGCAAATACTATATTTTAGTTAATTGTATTATACTGTAACTATAATAAATTGTTGAGGATATAAATTTACTGGTATAAACACCTTGGATCAACATTAAACATTTCTATCTATCTGTCTGTCTGTCTGTCTGTCTGTCTACCTACCTACCTATCTCTATCCATCAGTCAATCAGTCCATCCATCTATCCATCCATCCCTCTCTCTCATCTATCCATTAATCTATCTATCTGTCTATCTATCTATCTATCTATCTATCTATCTATCTATCTATCTATCCACATACCTAGATGTCCCATTGCTGTCCAGATCCAACTCAGATTGAGAGGAGGTCCACAATTGACTGACATTTGAATAAACTTTTTCTTTATATCATTATTATCATTGCTCAGAAATTTCTACAATAAAATTATTGACCAGGGTCACACTGGCCAACCATCTGCTGTTAAGATTTATCCCAAGGGTATGGTGAAACTAAGGAGTTGGATAACAGTCCTGGCAAATTATGATGAAGATCTCTGAAAGGGCAGAGCCCATCCTCTGACACACGCTGCCAGGTTCTTGCTACGCTAATGGAATTGAACCATAGACAAAGCAATTGTCAGAACTGAGACGGGTCTTGGTCTGAGAGGATTAAGATTTGTACATATGGAATTCATTTCCTTAATGTAATTCCTTTCTTCATGCCACTAAACAAGAGCATGGTCAGCTGAGGGGTGCAAAACCAGGGAAAGTTCTAGAACATTCCAGCCTGTGCGAGTGTGTTTTGCCTCGATTTTCCTAATTTCATTTCTATGCTGTGACAAATACCCTGACCCCCCCCTCCCCAAAAAAAAACCCACCACAACTTAGGGAATGAGAGTTTATTTGGCTACAGTCCATCAGTGTAGGGATGTCAAAGGAGGAGCTAAGCTGAACAGTCCGATATATCCAGTCAAGAACAGGGAGAAACAAGTTACCCATACTACCTTACTGTTGCCCAGCAGGCCCTCTCTACTCATACAGTCCAGGGTTTCAAGCCAATGGGATGGCTCTTCTATGTCAATGAACATAATCAAGACAATCCCCCACAGACATGCCCATGGGCTGACCTTATCTAGACAATTCTTTGAGACTCTTCCAGGTAATTTTGGGTTGTGCCAAGTTGACAATGAAAACTTACCTATGCTGGTTAGTTTATTTTTATTTTTTACTAGCTTAACTTAAACTAGAGTCATCTGGGAAGAGGGAAACTTAGTTTTAAAAATTCATCCATCAGGTTGGCCTGTAGCCAAGTCTAGGTGGACATTTCTTGATTAATGTGGGAGGGCCCAGCCCACTGTGGGAGGTGCTATCCCTGGACAGGTGGTACTATTAAAAGAAAGCAAGTTGAATCAGCCATTAGGAGCAAGCCAGTAAGCAGTGCTCCTCCACGGTCTCTGCTTCAGCTCCTCCCTCCAGGATCCTGCCTTGAGGACTGGCCTGACTTCCCTTCATGACAGACTATAAAAGTTGGGATCAGCCCTTTCTTTCCAAGGTTGTTTTGTTAAACTACGACAGTAGCCACTACAACAACTCTATGCCCTTAGGAACCATAAGAAGCTGGAAAGGAACAGGTTTTTGCTGGATTTATACAACACAATTCAAACCATACTCGACCACTTAAAGACCTGTCCACCTACTAGAACCTGGGCACACTTAACAGACAGGGCCACCCCTTGAGTACCATGCTTCTCCAGGACTGACCTTTGTATAAGCTATTTCCTTCCTCCATCAATTGAAGGAAAAGACTTGGTGACATCTTCCATTCCTCATCTTCTTCCTGTTTAGAGCAGAACAATATTCATGTTAATTACAGGTTAATTTATCTGTTAAGACCAGATAGCAAAAGGTACACATGCCGTAGCTGACAGGACTGGAGGTCTTTCCCTGTCCACAAGAGACATTCCTTTGCTAGTACCAGCACTGGAAGCATGAGTGGCCGGCTACTGAGACATCAGTAGGACAGGCACTGTCTCTGCATGGTGGCTTTCTCACAGTTCACAGGCCAGGTTTGGGTCCACCTTGTAAGGACTCACTCAATGCTATCTGAATGCTGCACTCTCAGCTTGGATCCTGTCTGTATCTCTTCCCAGTGTCCCCATAGCTAATCTTTAAGCTTCTCTTCACCCTTGGCTTCTGGGCTTCTGGCTTCTGTGTGTACCAGTGCTCTTCTTGTTTCTCATTTATCCTGTTCCTGAACCTGGGAATCAGCCACGGCAGCTTTCTACCTGGAATGAACTGCCTTCCTCTATGGAGTCAAGACCTGGAGAACTCTAAATCATGAGTCCCCACTTCAGAGAGCCCAAACATGTTGCCCTTGGCATCTTCTGTCAATTCCTGTTGAGACAGGAGACTGCCAACTGCCAGCTGTGTGGTGGATAGCTCTGCCCTGAGCCCCTCTGTCCCTCCATTCTGGTTGTAAGAACTAGCCCTGCAGACTCTCATTTGATATTTCTATCATATCAATAGTTTCTGGTGACAAATGCCATGGTTACTGTTACTGTCAACAAGGATCAAAGGAAGCATGCTGGTCACTGGGACCACAGAGAGTCACCAAAGCTTCCTGCATGTGCTTAGCACCAGCGTTAGAGAGGACTGCTTGTCATGAGACTCTTCACTGTGGATGCTGTGAGGCCCCCTGACACTGGAAAACTGGCAGTCCTTCTTTTTCTGGGTTCTAGTGTTGGGCTCCATGGTGGCACTAACCATTGTGTGTCCAGACTCCCTGGAGACCTAGTGACCTTTGTACTTCCGATCCCTCCTTTCATAGGCAAACAGGCACCAAACCTCACCTGTTTTCGGTTCTGAGATCTTACCGTTTTTCTCTATCTTAGTCATCCATGTTAGTATGAAACAGTGGGCACAGGCATACAGAGATGTGTGCAGGGGAGGGCAGAGGAGGAAAGCAAGAGATCCATACAGACAAGCAGAGAGAAAAAAAAAGTCAAGCCAAAAGGAAGAAGGAGCCTTAGAAGGCCCCACAGCTGAACTCTGCACAGACCTTGGCCTTGGCCTAAGGGCAGGGCAGCAGAGGTGGATGGCCACCAGGACTCTGCTTTGGCTGGAACAGATAGATATAGGAGCACTGCAGGGGAGGCTTTCCCTCTAATAAGGAATCTGTTCGTCTATGCATATTATGGACTATCCGTGTGCTTGCCATTGCTGCTCTGGGCTGAGCACCCTCATGACAAGGATACCACCTCTCACATGCTTCTCGCTCTGTCTGAAACCAATTGTAGCTCCGCATGCAACAGGTGTTTGAGGCAGGGACATAAAAGCAAAACTGGAGGCCTGCTTTTTATTTCTACAACAAAGTTCAAGTTCTCAAGGGCAAAAACCATTGTGAGACTGTTTTGGAAAACATCTAATCCTGGTGATTTTAAAGAGAGAACATGAGACATTCCCATGACATAATAGGGTCTGGCTTTCCATGCAGTAATGACATAATTGACAGTTACATGAGCTGCCTTCTTATTGGAGGGGAAAGTGCAGCATGAAGCTTTTTGCTTCCCTCTCGAAATGCACTTCTTTCTTTGACAAAGAGCCTTCCGCTTCATCGAGCAACTCCTTCTTTGGCTGCTGTTCTAAGCATTCGCTATATCACTTCTTTGAACGGGTACTGTAGGACTTTCCTCCAGGAAGTTCAAACGTGCCATCTTAATCCTAAGGGCATTTACTTCCCTGAATCTTTACTTGGACAGGGTCATATGGAAACTTTTGGTCGTGACCCTGCTATTCTCAACCCAGCCAAGTGGCTGGAGATTGAGTGCTGGGCTCTTGTGGGAAAAAAGAGTGTCATGCATGCAGCTTGTTCAGCATCGGGCTGGGAAGGCAAAGGCCAGGTGGGCGAAAGGTGAGAGCCTGGTCTTAGTTTTAACACCACGACACACACACAGACACACAGACACACAGACCACAACAGGCACGCAGTGCGTTAAAAATACATATATTTCTCCTTCAGAGGAGATAGATGAGGAAGCTGGCTCATGGATCTGAGTTCTTAGCCTCTTCCACTCCAGACCAGGAAGGTCACACTTCTTGTCCCTTGCACTTTGCATGACCCCTGCCTCATGTTAGCATTTGATGACTTAGCAAGCTTGTTTTTTTGCCACCCAATAAGCCCGTGCTTCCAGGTGAGGAGTGTGAGCGCTTGTGTTTCTTCAGAGCTGTTCGAAAAGTCTCTCAGGACCTGTTTGGTTTACATGCTGCCCACCATGCCGAATTGCTGGCTCCCCTGAAGGCATTAACACTCCCCTTTGGATCCTCCTGCTGCACCTCGGCAGAGCTACCTCACCACAGTTAATTCCACAAATGATGCTATCCCCACAGCACCATGCAAAATCTAAAACTCAAAAGAAGAAGGCCACCCTCATTTCTCTTTGCCAAAGGAACTGATCATTGTTCTTTGCTGTTTGCCTGCATGTGTGCTACCTGTCAATCAAACCTCAATGCTAAAAAGTTCCAGGTTCTACTGGCCGAATAGCTGTAACACGTCGCTTACTTCTGATTCTTACTTTGTTGGCAAACTTCATTTGCACTCCCCGGGTCCCCAACACACACACACTCACATACTCCATAGCCTGCCACCACTTGCAGGTGACTAGGAGTGTTGTCCGTCTCAAACTCTGGCATCCTTCTGACAAAGGTTACATGCACAATCATCAAGAAAACTGAGACAGGTCTGGTTCACAGCACCATAGATTTAGGTTTGGCATTTCAGATTCTATCAGCTCGGTTGCTGATTTTGTGTGCGTGAGAAAAGCCTCCTCAAACCCTGACAGGCACGAACAACTCCAAGTCTCTGATGGATAGAACGTGACACTCAACTGCAAGATCAAAAATAGCTCTGACACACTGAACTATATATACATATATGTTTATATGTTTTATGTGTGTACATTCAATATAAATATGGAATATTATATATGTACATATATAATATAAATAATAAACAATATGCATAATATAATATATAATTTTATATTATGCATATAATATATAAATATTGAATAAATATGAATATATACATATATAAATTATTGTATATATATATATATATACACAACACAACACACACACACACACAATACACATATTAAGTTACTATGTTGATGGCAGGGTCTTGCACATTTTTATCTTACAATACAGTTCCTAGCTGTCTTAGTCAGGGTTTCTATTACTGCAACAAAACACCATGACCAAAAGCATCTTGGGGAGGAAAGGTTTATTTGACATACACTTCCAGATCACAGTCCATCATGGAGGAAGTCAGGACAGGAGGAAGACAGGACAGCTGCTGGAGCCTGGAGGCAGGAGCTGTTGCAGAGGCCATAGAGGGGTGCTGCCTACTGGTTTGCTTCCCATGGCTTACATAGCCTGCTTTCCTTTAGAACCCAGCTGCCCAGGGATGGCACAACTGACGATGGGCTGGCCCTCCCCCGCTGATCACTAATTGAGAAAGTGCTTTACAGCTGGATCTCATGGAGGCCTGTTCTCAACTGAGGCTCCTTCCTCTGATTCCTCTAACTTGTGTCAAGCTGACATACAATGCCACCCGGGACACTAGCCATGATTGTCATCCTTCTGAGATGGCAGCTACCTCTAGATCTTGGATCTAGAGAACGGAAGATGTTCCATAGTAGATGATTTTTCTACCTCAGGACACTGACCAAGGAGAGGAGGAGACCTGCAGCCTCCAACAAATCGTCTCTCCCACCCTTCTTCAGTTTGAAAACCATTTTGGATACATTTTTATTATTTATATTATGCATATTTGTGTTTTGCCTGCGTGTGTATATGTATGTGTGCCATGTGTGTGCCTGGTGCTTGCATAAGTCGAAGAGAGCATTGGATCCCTTAACACCAGAGTTATGAATGGTTGTGAGACACTATGTGGGTGCTGGGAACTAAACCCGGGTCCTCTGCAGGAGCAACAATTGCTCTTAACTACAGAGTCAACTCTCTAGCCTAGACTCTTCTTCAGTTTTTGAGGATAGTCACAGTTTTTAAGAAGCCACCTGACTTTGTCTCTGTTACATCTTAGCTGTCTCTTCTCACAGCTGAGGGACAGAAAGCAACGTTCTTTTATCCTTGCAAACACGGGCACAGTTGGGCAGTTAAATACGGTCTTCACACTGCTGGCTTTCTTCCTTGTCCCAGAACATTTATGCTCCTAGCTGGTCTTATCTGAAGGCTTATGTGATGGTTACTCTTGTTGCCAACTTAAAACAGGATTTACAATCGCCAAGGAAACAAGCCTTTGGATGTGACCATGATAGAGTCCAGGAAGATTTAAAAAAGCAGGGCACATACGCTCTGAATGTTGATAGCACCATCCCATGGCTGGGGACCAACTTTTCAATGTAGAACTCCGTGGGCCAAGAGACGAGAGAAGATGATGGCTAATCATGGCTGCGTGATACCGTCAACCAAGAACTATTAGAACTGATTATGCTGTGCAGGGCCCAAAGGTCACTGGAAGTCATGTTTTGTTCCAGTCAAAGCACTGACAACAATTTGCAATGGTGTCCTGTGTGGCTTTTACAAAGAGGGTGCAATTGTACAATAGGCTCATTTCTCTGGTGTCTGTTCCTAAAGCAGCATGAAGACCATGAGAGCCCAGCCAGATAAATGAAATTACTTTGCTGCTGACAGCATGTTTGTAGAAGTGGCTGCACATTGGCAAACAAAACAAAACAAAACCAAAAAACCTTCTGGCCTCAGTGGTCCCTCACAAAAGTATCTGTTTCTGGAGGTTTTTTTTTCTTATGAAGGTATCTATCATGGAAGTATCCACTCATTGAGATATCCACCCCATAGAGGTATCCACTCATGAAGGTATCCTCCATCCAGGTAGTCACTAATTCAGATAGTCCCCATGGAGGTGTCCCCCAATGGAAGTGTCCCCAATGGAGGTATCCCCCAGTGGAGCTGTCCCCCAGTGGAGGTGTCACCCCTGGAGGTGTCCCCAATGGAGGTATCCCCAGTGGAGGTGTCCCCCATGGAGGTGTCCCCTAGTGGAGGTGTTCCCCATAGAGGTGTCCCATCATGATGTTGTATGGGAATAGAAGCTCATTGTCTAAAATCCTAAATAGCTTTGATGACAAACTGAAAATCCCTGAAAAGTCTTTCTTTAAACGGTGAGAATTCATTATACATCCAATATATCATGAGATAGCTTGTGAGTATCTTCTTCCAGCTGCAGCTTGCCATTTCATTGTTACTTTTATTTTGATTTTTAAGCATTTTTTCACCTTACGTCCTGATTGCTGCCCCTGCCCCCCCACCATGCACCTCACCATTTTACTTTTAAAATCCTCCTTGTCAGCTCATTCATCTTGCAAGAGGTTTAGAATTTGATGGAGCCCAACTTGTCAGGTATAGAAGGGATTCTCCTCTCCCGCTTTCCTGGATGTACATGCAACTATCTCCTGGAGTAAATGCTAGTTGCTTACACATTTTTTTTTTTTGATGATTTTCAAAGGTGCTGTTGAGGCATACTCTCAGTCTCAGTGGTATTTATTTATTTATTTATTTATTATTTATTTATTATTTATTTCTGAGACAGGGTTTCTCTGTGTAACAGCCCTGGTTGTCCTAGAACTTGATTTGTAGACCAGGCTGGCCTCAGCTCACAGAAATCTGTCTGCTTCTGCCTCCCTAGTGCTGAGACTAAAGGCATGCACCACCATGCCCAGCTGAGTTGTTAGTGCGTATGATGATTTAAGTGAGCACATTGGGCTAAAAAGACTGGGTTATTGTTCACTTCCCCGTGGCTCCTCATCTGCCAAAC
>JAJTUV010005298.1:0-30475 GCA_021653895.1 Mastomys natalensis
CCATCGTTCTAACAAAATGCACGAGAATACCTAGTTTTCTAAGAAAACAAGTGTCTTAGTTAGGGTTTTACTCCTGTGAACAGACACCATGACCAAGACAACTCTTATAAAGACAACACTTAATTGGGTCTGGCTTACAGGTTTAGAGGTTCATTCCATTATCATCAAGGCAGAAACAAGGCATCTGAAAGCTGCTAGCAGAATACTGGCTTCCAGGCAGCTAGGATGAGGATCCAAAGCTCACCCCTATAGTGACACACCTACTCCAACAAGGCCACACCTTCTAATAGTGCCACTCCCTGGGCTGAGCATATACAAACCATCACAACAAGTTTACTTAGTTCTTAATTTTGGAAGAAAGCTCAAGCATGAATAACCACATCAGTTCCTTGGTTATAAAGGATGGCATCGTGATGACAGCTCATGTGAGATTACAGAGTGAGATGTGTAGAGATTACACAGTGAGATTGAGAACGGGGATAGGGTTAGTCTTACTCTTTTTCTAAGAATTCACCATCTCAGGTTCTGCCTGGCACTCCAAATCTCTTTTCCGGGCAGCACTCCTAATGAATTAGTAAGCTTCAATCAAGATACCACCATCTCTCAACTGTGCCACACTTCCAAACAAGCACAGCATGTGAGTCCTTTGGGGACACATTCAAGCCACATCTAAATCACAGCAGCTTTAGTCACAGTCAGCTTTACTGACAAAGTCACCTCTGAAACTCTAACCCTGCCAGATAGCTGAGGAAATGGAACTTGAGTAAATTGCTCAAGTCACTAATAGTGAAAGCCACTCAGTATGACCAAGACTGCAATAGGTCACAAACCTCACATTACATTTCTAAGGCACTTGGATCTGGAATGTGGATTTTTGCTAAAATCTTTTCTTTTCTTTCTTTTTTTTTTTTTTTTTTTTTTTTTGGTTTTTCGAGACAGGTTTCTCTGTGTAGCCCGGGCTGGCCTGGAACTCACTCTGTAGACCAGGCTGGTCTCGAACTCAGAAATCCACCTGCCTCTGCCTCCCGAGTGCTGGGATTAAAGGCGTGTGCCACCACTGCCCGGCTAAATCTTTTCTTTCTTCTGGTCCAGAAAGCACTTCCGCTGGAATCTGGAGTCTCAGCTGGCATTTCACTTAGAAGGCTAGAGGAGGTAGAAAGAATGGAAAGGTACTTCAAGCAAGGAAAATGTGTTAGCCAAAATTGTCTATTTAAATTGGCCAGCCTAGTCTGCAAATTGCTTATGATTCTTAATCTAAAAATACAGGACTATTTACCTACAGATGTGTGTTTCTGTTTCATGTTCACCTAGAACATTAATTCTTGTTTGTTTGTTTGTTAGTTTGTTTTTTGAGACAGGGTTTCTTTGTATAGCCTTGGCTGTCATGGAACTAGTTCTGTAGACCAGGTGGCCTCGAACTCAGAGATCGATCTGCCTCTGCCTCCTGAAAAACAAGGATTGAAGGCATGTGCCACCACTGCCTGGCAGAACATTTTTGTTCTTCAAACTTGAACAATATTAAGACTTCTGAAGAAAATGTTCTCTTTGTAAAAATATTTTTTAACTGGGCTAGAAAGATGGCTCAGAGGTTAAGAGCACTGGTTGCTTTCCCATAGGTCCTGAGTTCAATTCCCAGCAAGCACATGGTGGCTCACAATCATCTGTAATGGGATCCGATGCCCTCTTCTGGGTACAGGCACACATGCAGGCAGAGCACTAACATAATAAATAAATCTTTAAAAGAAGATGTTCTTAGTCCTACTGCAACTTGATGTACCAGGGTGGGTTGGTATGGGAGTGAGGGGAACTCCTCTTCTCTGAGGAAAGAGGGATGGAGATGGGGGGAGGGATGTGAAGGGGGCTGGGAGAAGAGGGAGGGGCTATAATCAAGCTGTAAAGTGAATAAATAAATTAATTAATAAGGAAAATAGTTTTTTAAAAAAGATTTTATGCCAGGCAGTGGTGGCGCACGCCTTTAATCCCAGCACTTGGGAGACAGAGGCAGGCGGATTTCTGAGTTTGAGGCCAGCCTGGTCTACAGAGTGAGTTCCAGGACAGCCAGGACTACACAGAGAAACCCTGTCTCGAAAAAAAAAAAAAAAAGATTAATTTATTTTATGTTGCTGTCTTCAGACACACCAGTTAACCAATCTAGTTAAAAAATATTTTTCCAAAGAGAAGCATTTCTTCAGAAGTCTTAATATTGTTCAAGTTTGAAGAACATATACAGATCCCATTGCAGATGGTTCTGAGATGTAATTGCTGGGAATTGAACTTAGGACCTCTGGAAGAGCAGTCAGTGCTCTTAACCTCTGAGCCATCTTTCCAGCTGAAGCAAAAATATTTTAACCTTTATTTTTATTTTATGTGAATGGGTGAATGGGTCTTTTGCCTACATGTGTATCTGTCCACCATGGTTCTCTGGATTCTCTGGACTGGAGTTACAGACAATTATTGGCTGCCATGTCAGTGCTGAGAATTGAGCCCAGGTCCTCTGGAAGAGCAGTGAGTACTTTTAATCCCTGAGCCATCTTTCCCTGAAGAAAACTTTCTAATAACTATTTTTTGTGAGTTTTTTGAGACAGCGTCTCTCTATAGAGTCCTGGCTGTCCTGAACTTCCTCTGTAGGTCAGGCTGGTCTCAAACTCACAACAGCCTAACTCTGCCTCCTGAATGCTAGGATTAAAGACATGCACCACTATGTCCAGCAATTTTCTACTTTTGACCATGTATTTACTTCTACTTTTCCAACATAGCTATCTCCTTCTCTTAGATAATCCTAATTTCATAAGATAATACAATCTTTTTTTTTTTTTTTTTTTTTTTGGTTTTTCCAGACAGGGTTTCTCTGTGTAGCCCGGGCTGTCCTGGAACTCACTCTGTCTGTAGACCAGGCTCGCCTCGAACTCAGAAATCCACCTGCCTCTGCTTCCCAAGTGCTGGGATTAAAGGTGTGCGCCATCACCGCCCTGCTAAGATAATACAATCTTTCCATCATCTATGCAACATCTCTCTATTCACTAAAATGTAAATTAATTCCACTCACTTTGCTATTTAACCCCTTTTGACACATGTTACAGGATTACTGTAAGTAATTACATGTGTGTAAAGTTGGGCTATATTCTTTTTTTTTTTTTGAGACAATATCTCACTGTAACCTTGGCTGTCTCACACACACATTCATACATTCATACAGACACACGAATTAAAAATAATAAATCTATTTAAAATCTTTACTATTGTGAACCAAGACACAGACTTAATCTTCAATAAAATGCATCTTACAATTTAAAAGTTATGGTTCTATGGTGCTAGAGACCTGGCTCAGTGGGTAAGTGCACACAGCACTCTCTGAGGATCTCAGTTCAATTTTTATACCCATATCAGGCAGCTTATAGCCACCTGTAACTCCAGTTCCAGGGACATCTAACACCACAGGTGTCCACACATACATATATTATAAATAAATTAAAAAGTACACAAAAATGATGATCTTACATTTTGTCTACTTACCAAAGGAACATTTTCAAAATCTTACCATAATGCTTTAGGGAGTCTCAGAAGCAGAATAACAGGTGTGCATATTACCAACCATACTCCAAGCCCAAGAACTGAAATGTACAAAGATCAACATATGCCCATTGTGATGCCTACCAGTGCAAGAGCGGCTTCCCCACAAGACAGTGCTCACCTGGGCATGTTGCTAAATCAATTCCCCAAAGTTCTCCAATCACAGTCACCCGGAAGGACAAAGGCAGTATGTTTGCCCAGCACCTGGGAGCCTCTGAGGCTCTGGAACACACATCATTGCGGTTCTCCCACAGACATTCTTTTTTTTTTTTTTTTTGGTTTTTCGAGACAGGGTTTCTCTGTGTACCCGGGCTGTCCTGGAACTCACTCTGTAGACCAGGCTGGCCTCGAACTCAGAAATCCTCCTGCCTCTGCCTCCCTAGTGCTGGATTAAAGGTGTGCGCCACCATCGCCCAGCTCCCACAGACATTCTGACTCAGGGGCTGAATTGGTGCCTAGCAGTCTCTCCCTCTCCCCCTCCTCCTCCCCCCGTGTCTGCCTGTCTCTGTCTTTGTCTCTGTCTCTCTGTATGTTTCTTGAGACAGGGTTGTGTTTTAGTCTGGGCTAGACTCAAACTCATTGTCCTGCCTCAGCCTCCCCAGTGCTGGGATTCCAGGCAGAATCAGTGTTTTTTTGTTTGGTTTTGTTTTTTTTTTAAGTACGAAGATGATGAGGGCTTAAGGAAAACAGCATAGAAGTCTTAACACCTGTGTGTCTAGAGTTACCCAAAGATATTTTATATTATTTGAGATTATTATGAAAGAGTGTTGTTTCACTGATTTTCTTTCTCAGTCTGTTTGTCATTTGTACATAGAGGGCTACTGATTTTTTTGAGTTATTTTTGTACCCAGCTACTTTGTTTAACATTTTTTTTATCAGCTATAGGGGTTCCCTGGTGGAATTTTTAGGGTCATTTATGTATACTATCATATCATCTGCAAATAAATATTCTTCAACATTTCCCCTTCTTATTTGTATCCCCTTGATCTCCTTTGTGTTGTCTTATTGCTCTAGCTAAGACTTCAAGTACTATGGTAATTAGGTATGGGAGAGTGGACAGCCTTGTCTTGTTCCTCATTTTAGTAGAATTGCAGGAGATAGGAACAAATAGAGACCCACAGCCATACATTACCCAGAGAGAAAGAACTTGGAACACACAGCTCTAAATGTGATGACTCCATCAAATCTCTCCCCTCAGCCCAAGGAACCCCAAGGAAGAGGGGGTAGAAGGAGTGGGGGAAACAGAGGGGATGGAGGACATCAGGAGAACAAGGGCCAATAGAACAACTGAGCAAAGCTTATGAACCCACAGAGAGTGGAGCAGCAAGCACAGGGCCTGCACAGTCTGCACTGGATCCTCTGCATATATACTATAGCTTTCAGTTTAGTACTTTTATGGGAATCCTGAATGTATGAAGTGAGTCTTTGATTCTTGTAACTTCTCTTGGGGCTCTTTTATTTTTCTGTTGGCTTGGTTTGTCTAACTTTAATATGCTTTTTGTTTTATATTATGAAAATAAAACAGTGAATCTTTATTTCCACATATTTCTCTGGCCAGTTCTAAAATTATTTTTTTCATTGCTTATCATAATTTCAAAAGTTGTTTTCTGGGCTGGAGAGATGGGTCAGTAGTTAAGAGTACTGACTGCTCTTCCAGTCTTCCAGAGGTCCTGAGTTCAAATCCCAGCAACCACATGGTGGCTCACAGCCATCTGTAATGGAATCCTACGCCCTCTTCTGGTGTGTCTGAAGACAGCTACAGTGTACTCATATACATAAAATAAATACATATATCTTTAAAAACAGTTGTTTTCCCAGGAGTGGAGATGGGATGCAGGGCTTCACATATACTAGGTCAAGTACTCTATGGATGGTCATTGGACTACACCAGCCCTACACCTTCTAATTGTAAAAAGTGCTTTAATTTTGCCCAAGTTAATACATATAGCCCAATGACAGCTACACAGCAAAACATTGTCTTCATTAACCTAGCACCTTTATCCCACTTACTTTCACAACACTTGGGAGTGAAGCCAGCAAGATGGTCCATCAGATAAAGGGGTTCACAGCCAAGCCTGACAACTTGAGTTGGATCCTCGGGACCCATGTGATAGAAGAGACTCCTGCAAGTTGTCCTTTCATACATACACATGTGTGTACACAATACAGTGCATATATACATATACATAAAAACATACAAAATTATTTTAAAAACGTTTTGAGACAGGGTATTGCTAATATAACCCAGGGTAGCCTCAAACTGCCACCACAGGCTGAAGATGGCTCAGGTTTAAGAGAATTTATTGTTCTTTAGAAGAGCTTAATTTGGTTTCAACCATCCATAATTGCAGTTACAGGGATCTTATGCCTTCTTCTGCCATCTGCAGGTACACTTAAATACATTAAGACAAAATACTCAGAAGAGGGCATCCCCATTACAGATGGTTGTGAGCTAACATGTGGTTGCTGGGAATTGAACTCAGGACCTCTGGAAGAGCAGTCAGTGCTCTTAACCACTGAGCCATCTCTCCAGCTCATATTTCCTACTTCTATACCTTGACAATTGTGTTACTAAGAACCTCTGGAGGAAAAAAAAAGCTCAAATAAATTGATATCATTAAAATGAACACTGAGCTGACCCTGGTGGCAAACACCTGTAATCTTAGCATTTGGAAAGCTGGGGCAGGAGGATAATGGAGTTTGAGGCTAACCTTGGCTACTTAGTTTGCTCCAGAATAGCCAAGCACTATAAACAAAGTTCCTATCTCTCCTCAAGCCCAAAGATACCAAAATACAATGAAACAGTACTTCTCTTGTATATTAAATGCACATTAACTTTGTGATGGAGCTTCAGCCAGCTCTAGCTCCCCTTATCCTCAGAGATCTTTTAAAAATATCAAGAAAACCTGTAAGATAGCAAGATGCCTCAGTGGCTAAGACATTTAAGGAGCAAGCCGGATGGATAACCTAAGTTTATTCTCTAGAACCCATGTCAAGGTAGGAGAGAAACAACTCTTTCTATAAAGTTGTTCTTTGACCTTTCTTTTTAAATTGGTTATTTTATTTATTTACATTTCAAATGTTATTTCCTTTCCCAGTTTCCCCTCTGAAAACCCCCTGTCCCATCCACCTCATTCCCGTTGCCTCTATGAGAGAGCTCACTCACCTACCTACCCACTCCCACCTCACTGCGCTAGCATTCCCCTACACTGGGTATAGAGTTTCCACAGGACCTAGGGCCTCCCCTCCCATTGATGTCAGATAAGGCCATCCTCTGCTACATATGCAGCTGGAGCCATGGGGTCCCTCCATGTGTACTCTTTGGTTGGTGGTTTAGTTCCTGAGAGTTCTGGGTAGTCTAGTTAGTTGATATTGTTGTTCTTCCTATGGGGCTGCAAACCCCTTCAGCTCCTTCAGTCCTTCCCCGAATATGCATACATGCCACACCATGTATGTGGAGGTCAAAGGACAACTTTGGGGAGTACTTTTCTCCTACCATTTAGGTGTCAGAGATTCAGTTTAGATCCTCAGGCTTGGCAGTCCCCAGAACCCATGTAAAAAGCCATGCAAAGTGGTGCATGCCTTTAACTGAAGTGATGGTGGAGTATAGGGTAGAGACAGAAAGATCTTTGAAGTTTTCTGGCCAGCTAGTCTAGCCAAATCAGCAAGCCTTCATTCCACTGAAGCACCTTGTCTCAAAAAATAATGTTGGAGTATTTGATTAGGTAAAGATATCTGACACCAACCTTTGGCCTCCACACAAATTTATGCTTACAAGGACATATAACAAACACACACCAAATTAAAACAAATGGAAAGGCTTAGAGTCAAGAGTGAACCCTGCCCATTCCATCTCAATCTGAGGTGCCAGAAGATCAAAGAAGCATATCACTCAATAATTTTCATACTCTGTAAATACATAAGCATAGACTAATATCCTCCTTTGCTCCTCAAATGAAATCAAATCCTATTTTATGATTTGTTTTTCCAAGTCTTTCCGTACTAGCATATCATATGTTTTCTTTAGTAACAACTGTGTAGTTTTTCATTGAATGGGCATATTGTTATTAAACCCCCTTTGCTAATGATAGACATTTACTAAAGAACCAGATCATTGTCTTTTGAAGCTTTCTCCTACAGCAGATAGGGGTCTCCTACAGAATAGAGACCAACAACCATCCAGACATTACACACGCGCGCGCACGCGCGCACGCACACACACACACACACACGAAGAGAGAGAGAGAGAGAGAGAGAGAGAGAGAGAGAGAGAGAGAGAGAGAGAGACCTTTTGTGTCTATATTATGGCTTTTAGCTTTGTATTTTAATGGGACTCTGGGTGTACAAATGAGTGGGCGCCTTCTCTTGGGGACATTTTTCCTTCTATTGGTTTGCCTTGTTCAACTTTGATTGTGTTTTTCTCCTCTTATTACATTTTATTTTATGTTTTGTTATCTCTTAGAAGCCTGTTTTCTCTAATGAGAGACACAAAGTGGGTGAATTCACATGGGAGGGGAAGTGGGGAGGAACTGGAGGAGGGAAGAAACTGTAATGAAGATATATTGTTTGAGAAAAGAATCTATTTTTAATGAAAGGGAAATGTTTTACTAAAAGAAGAATTAAAAAATAAAGAGGCCATTTTTCTTTAAAGTTTTTATTTGTAAGTTTCTGTGTATGGGTGTACACCTGAGTGTAGGCACTCAGTTTCAGATGGGTCCCAGGAATCAAACTCAGGTCCTCTTCAAGAGCAATGCATACTCTTTTTTTTTAAAGATTTATTTATTATGTACAGTGTTCTGCCTGCATGTATGCCCACAAGCCAGAAGAGGGCACTATATCTCATTATAGATGGCTGTGAGCCACCATGTGGTTGCTGGGAATTGAACTCAGGACCTTTGGAAGAACAGCCAGTGCTCTTAACCTCTGAGCCATCTCTCCAGCCCCGCAATGCATACTCTTAAGCACTGAGCCATCTCTCCAGTTCCCAAGGACATCTTAGTTTGTTTCTAGTTTCTTGGTGTCTCTAAATACTTCCATACTTCTGATTCCCACACTATTTTCACATTTGTCACAAAGTAACCTTATCTTTTTCAGAGAAGAGACCTCTCTGTACCCCTTTCTATTTACACAAGTCTTTCTAACAAACAATCCTTACTGTTTCCTAACCCTTCCTATAGTGTATCCCCTTCTAGGTCTATGTAAACATACTTAATAATTACCTTCCATCTTGACTTCCTCTCAGAACTTCTGATCCTCCTGCTTTTACCTCCAAGAGGTAAGATTATGGCCATGTGCCATCATGGTTTATTTATTTGATGCTGGAGACTGAACACAGGGCTTGTCTTTTCTAGGCAATCACTCTATCAAATAAACTCCAATCCTAACTAGATTTTCTTTTGAGGCAATGTTCTAATTCTAGCTCCAGCTGGCCTTAAACTCAAGGTATGAGTGAGCAAGGCTCTTAAAAATTCCCTTCTTCTCTTCCGGGGACGGTGCTTAGAGGCACTCAGGATGGTCCAGCATTTGACATACCGTACAATACAGCCTCTAACAAAACCAGGCTGTCTCAAACCCCTGGCAGCAGGATTGTTTACCTTTACAGAGGTTGAAAGAAGGTTGGGAAAGCACCTAAGTCTGCACGTGGCATGTGCCCAGCAGACTTCGAGGGGTTCGTGCTGTGAGACCCAAAGTCCTTATGAGATTGTTTAAGACAAAGCAGCACCATCAGCAGGGCCTATGGTGGTTCCCTGTGTGCCAAGTGTGCCTGCAACAGGAACAAGCGGGCTTTCCTTATTGAGGAGCAGGAAATTGTAAAAGTATTGAAGGTACAAGCACAGAGTCAGAAAGAAAAATAAATATGCAGCTTTTTTTAAGTAGTAAAAATCAAGACGTGGTCTAAAAAAAAAGTCCCCTTCTTGGTTGAGACATGACACTTTTCGGTTTTCTGTCTCCCACCTTATCCTATCTATGCTTCCCAGGTGATGTCTACTGTCTATGTTGATAAATCCTAAGCTTTATACATGCATATATGTTAAACTCACCTGCTTCTGACTGAAACTGAAGAGCCACTTCTCAGTGACTGGAAACTCCAAAGTCAGAAACACAGGTTCTACTCTCCTTACTTCCCATTACCAGTCATTAAGACAAAAGTCTTATTTCATGCCTACTACCAGTGACTCAGTCATGGTTTAAGCCTTAATCATCTACCATCTGGCTCCCTTTCTCTCTATCCAAAATCATAGAGAATGATTGCTCTAAAATAACCATTTGATCCTAAAGCTGGAAATCTTAATACTGTAACTGGAACTATAGTTTGAATCTGTTGTTTCATGTTCCCAAACATTCCCACTGCCTAAAGTGTTCTCTTACTTATGGCCCCCATGGGCACTAAACCCCTGCCTACTCATCAACTGTTGTTTTTTCCTAAATTAGGTCTTGTAACCCAGGCTGACCTCAACTCAGAAGCATGCTTTGCCTCAACCCACAAAGCATTGGGATTAAGAGGTGTAACCACCATGCCTGACTTTATGATCTAGCTTTTAGTCTTCTCTGTGAAGCATTCCTGTACTTACTTGGCAAGCAGAGTCCACAATCTTCTTCTTGTAAATGTTTTTCCCCCACAGACCACTTTTTAATACACTGATATTTACAAGTCTCTCATTCAGATCTTAAGATCCTTGCAATCAGAAACTAAATGTTCTCTATTAGTTTTTAACTTATTTGTTTTGTTTTTCTCAGGTCTGTATTTCTCTATCCCAAAACTTCCTCTGTAGACCAGGCTGCCTTGAACTCAGGATTTGCCTTGGATCAAAGGCACTGCCATCACACCAGCTATGTCTTACACTGTTTTATAGAAATAAGTGGTATAATCAAAAGAGGCCATGAATTTGAGAGAAGGGGGATTGGAAAGGGTTGGAAGGAGGAGATGGAGAGAAGAAATGATGTGATAATTTTAATGAAAAATAAAAATAAATTAAATATGGGCAATATAAAAATGAATATCATGTACCTATTTAATCTCCCAAGTCAAAATTCTAGAAACCTATTCTAGTTCTCCTTTTGAGTCTCAAGTGCCAACTGGTTATGAAGGCCTGTTGATCACGCCCCTTTCTGAAGATGTCTCAACGCCACTCCTCCTTTCCCCATTTCAACGGCACCAATGGAACTTTAGGTTCCACCCCCCTTGTTTGAAACTATATTTGTTCTTCACTCAAAATCACTCTCCATTCTATTGCTGTTAAATTAACATTTTATTACAAAAAATAAAACACATTATAAAATTGAGATACAGAAATAACAGCATAACACCTACTGTACATAAACCAAATAAAACACCTCCTCTTCATTCTCATCCCTCAGAGGTTATCACTAACACTTTAACGTATTTTCTTTCATATCTTTTCCTTTGCACATACAAGTATATACAAACATATCATATATACCCAATTTTTGATCTTACACCAAATTGGAATCATATCATGTCTATTATTTGACTCAATTTCTGTCTTCATTCCAACATTCTGAAAATTTCTTAAAACAAATCTAATACACTCCTCAACTTTATTTTCTTAATATAACATTTACTCACTAGTATCAAATGCAAATCTCTTTTTTCCTCTGTCTCTACTCTTTTGGTTTTCTCTGAGACAGGGTTTCTCTGTTTTACAGCCCTGGCTGTCCTGGAACTTACTCTGTAGACCAGGCTAGCTTCAACTCAAGAGATTCAACTGTCTCTGCCTCCTGAGTGCTGGGATTAAAGATGTATGCCACCATGCCTAGCTCAAATGCAAAGCTCTTGAAGATATGCTTCCTGTCTGTCTTTTAGTGTCATGTCTAGTCACTCCAGCATCCTTTCCTTTCTGAAACAAGGCAGGTACAAACAAGGAACACATTCTGTCATATCTAGACTGGGAACTTTTCCTTCATGTTAACACTCTGCCTGAACTTTTTGAGTGGTACTCTGTAGCTTCTCAACAATCGGCTTTCAGTTGGCCTCTGGAAGACTTCTCTGCTTTTTCCATATATGAACCTCTTCTAATTTTTTTCTTTGTACTTTACAGCTAGCTTCTTAATTGTACTTAGAGTTCTATTCCAGTTTCACTGCCCCAACTTGATGGCAAGCTCTTATTTTCAACCTTTGCCCTTCAAAGATCTGATAAGTGCTTAACATGAATCAGATACACAGTACATATCTGTTGGGATTTTTGTGATTTTAAGAACATCTACCGAGTAGCTAATTTGCATAAAACCATATCCTAAGCATAAAACAAAACAAATAACAGTCTTTGCCCCTAAGGAACTAACCACTTTCCTATAATTTTTTTCAAGGGTGGAGAGTGTCGGGAGCCGCTCCGCCATTAGAAGATGGCGCCGGTTTCCTACTTCCTGGTTCTTCTCGAGAGTTGACGCATGCGCAGTTGTCCACAGAGTGATGCAAGCTGCTTTGTCTGATTGGTCCTTGCTAAAGCACCAATAGGAGACGCACATGCCTCACCAAGCCCTATATAAGTGACGAGCTCCCGAGCTCGTGGTCCTTCGCCATCTTGCCGAGCTGAACAATAAAGAGTGCTGTCGGAAGAATCCTGTGTTGCGCGTCTGCTTATTGGCGGAGTGGGGCGCGACGGAGAGAGCAATTTACATGTCCACCTATCATTTGGATACATGACTGTTTCAGAGACTTACAGCTACATCCTGTAACACGGCATTGTTTATTCATGTAAGTAATACATGAACAAACAGTCTGTTAACAGGATTATATTTTTAAGTGTAGCACAGGCCAGCCAGGACTTTAATTCTCTAATCCAGAAGGGCTTTTCATCTATTCCAGTTGCCAATAGAAAGTAAAATGGAGGCATGTTTATACCAAGAGCAATAAATGTCATTGAAGGAGTGTAATGAGGAAGAGTGAGTTGCTCTTCTCTTCTTGGTAGTGGTTAGGGAAAAGAACTTGCTTACTGTACAATCTAAAGAATAATTACTATTTTATTATTACTAAAACTAACGTGTTAATCTCTATTAATTTATTATTAGTACTATACACACATAAAAAGCTGGGGAAGGTTAAACCTAGGCTGATGAAAGAGGCTTAAAGGAAACTCATTCATCAGAGTCCAAGTCAGTGTCTCCAGGCTAATGGAGTGGAAATCCTCACTGTTTCTTCATCCTCTGAGTGTTGGACCTGGCTTAGTACGCTGGGCCCAGATCGCTTGCTCTTCCTCTATCTTCTTCCTCCTCTGATAACCTCATACCACCGATGCTTGTGAAGCTTGTATCCTGGGTGTTTCGACTTGGGATCAGGCTCCTCATGCTTCCATAACTGAGAAAAAAACAATATCTTCAAGCTTGGGCCTTCCCCCCCTAGGTTTTTTGCGCTTTTTTTGGGCAAGGGGAAGCCTTTACTGGGGGCGGGGGGGGGGCAAAGGGGCTTTTTGGGCCCCCAAAAAAAGGGGCCTTTTAAAAAAAATTGTAATTTTGAAAACCCAAAAAATTTCCAACATCTTTGGGGGTAAGGGGGGCCCTTTTCCCAAAAGCCCTCCACAGTTTAATTTAGAATTAAAAATTTTGGGGGGTCCCGTTTTTTTTCAAAT
Source organism: Mastomys natalensis (assembly GCA_021653895.1). Classification (NCBI taxonomy): domain Eukaryota; kingdom Metazoa; phylum Chordata; class Mammalia; order Rodentia; family Muridae; genus Mastomys; species Mastomys natalensis. The sequence goes on from JAJTUV010005298.1 coordinate 13,158, forward strand.
TTTTTTTTTTTTTAATTTTGGGGTTTTTGGGGGGACGGGTTTCGGTGCCCGCTGGCTGGGGGGGAAATACTGGAAAACAGGGGGCTCAAAGGGAAAACCCCCCGGCCTTTTGGGGGCCCAAAGGGGCCCCCGGGGCCCGGGGGGGGGGGAGGGGGGGGGTTTTCCCAATTTTTGGGGGCTTAAATCTTTCTTTAAAGGGGGCCGGGGGGGGGGGGGGGGGGGGGGGGGTTAAAAGGGGGGGGTTGGGGAAAACCCCCGAAAAATCGGGGTTCTTGGGTTGGGGATTGGGGTTTCGTTTTTTTTTTAAATTTCTGCCGGGGGTGGTTTTTTTTTTTTTATTAAAATTTTACTTTAAAAAAAAAAACCCCAAAAGAAAATTTTTGTTTTAAAAAAATTAAAATAACCTGAAAGGGGAGACACCCCCATTTTTCCATGCAGGTTTTTTTTTTTTATGATTTTTTTCTATGCATTTTAGGTACTTAAAATTTTTTTATATTTTAAAAAAAATTCCCCTTTTCCCGGGTAGGGCACATGCTTTTTTTTAAACCCTTTTGGGGGCGGTAGAGGGGGAGGTCTCCCGTTTGAAATGAAAGGCTCCCCCGGGGAAGTTCCGGCAGCCCGCATTAACAAAAAACCCCGTTTTTAAAAAAATATTTAAAATTAAATAAAAAAAATTTAAAAAATAAGTTTTTTTTTCCCCGGGGGTTATTTTCACCAGGCAGGTTTTTTCCCAAGCATTGGGGGGGGGGGGGGGGGGGGGAGGCCCCGGTTTGGGGTTTGGGGGGGTTTTAAAGGGGGGTTGGGGGGGGGGGTAATTGTTATCGGGGGGGGGGGGTGGGGGGGGGTTTGGGGGGGAAGGGGGGGTTAAATTTAAATTTTTCTACCTTTCCCAGGGGGGGGGGGGAAAGGGGGGGGGGGGGGGGGGGGGGGGGGGTTTTTGGGGGGCCAAAAAACCAAAAAAAAACAATCCAACCCCCAAAAACCCCCAACAAAAAAAAAAAAAAACAAAAAAATTTTATTTTTTCAAAATGATACATTTTTCTTTTGGGCATTTTAGGGGTCCGCAAAAATTAGTGGGTAGTGTTTTTTTTTTTTCTCCCCCCACCTACTACCTTTTTTTCATTTTCAGCCCAAGCCTCCAAAAAATTTGGGGGCAACCACGGGGGCCCCCCAAACCCGGGAAAGGGTTTTTCCCTTTGGGGTTTAAAATTTTTCTTTTTTTTTGTTTTTTTAAAGGTTTTTTTTGGAAAAATAAGGGAGGGGTTCGGAAAAGTGGGGTAGAGGTTAATTCCCCCGGGTTTTTTTCCCCCCTTTTAAAAAACCAAAAACCCCTTTCTCTTTTTAAAACCCTTCCATTAAAATCCCCTTAAAAAATTTTTAAAACTTTAAAAAAAAAAGTTTTCCCCACCTCATGGGCCCTCCCCCCTTTTGCCCCCCTTTGGGGGTTTCCCCTTAACCCCATCCCCCCCTTTTCCCCCCCCCCCCCAAAACCCCCCTTTTTTTTCCCCCCCCCCCTTTTGAACCTTTTATTCCCCCCCCGGCCCGAAATTTAAATTTATTTTTTAAAAGGCCCGCCGGGCTAAAGGGGGCCCCCCCAGCCCCCAGCAATTTATTTTTATTTTATTTCGGGGGACCCGCCGGAAAAATTTTCCCCACCCCGGGGAAAACAAAAAGAAAAAGTTCAAAAAAAAAAAAAAAAAAAAAAGGGCCCCCCTAGGGCCCCCACAGAAGATTGCCCCGCCCAAAAGGGACCCCGTGGGTTTTTTACCCCCCCGGGCCCCCCCCTTTTAAATATGTGTAGGGTTTTTTAAAATTGGCCCCCCCAAAAAGCAGTAGCGGGGCAAAGGCCCTTTCCAAACTCTTGTTGCCCCCCCTTGGGGCCTTTTTTTTCCCCCACGGGGGTGCCCCATCTACCAAAAAGGGGGGGAGGGGGTTTTGTTTACGGGGAAATTCCCCTAACCCCGGGGGGTTGGATACCCCCCGGGAGGCCCCCCTTTTCCAAAAGGGAAAAAGGGAGGAGGACCCCCGGGGGGGAAGGGGGTGGGGGGAAACAATGGGAGGAAAGGAGGGAGGGGAAACTATGGTCAGGATGGGAAGAAAATAAATAATTAATTTTGAAAAATGCCTCTGGGTCTTTACATGCCGTTCCATGTCTCTGGGACACCATATGCTTTTTTACCCAATATCAACCTCACTACTCAATTTGATTCAGTTTCCTTCTCTAATCAGTTTCCCTCCTCACCCTTCTCATGTCCCAGAAAAAAACCTATGGTTACCTGTCATGTCTTTCAATGTTACACTGCACTGCCTGTTAACCTGTTTCATAATTCTTGAGACACGAGATCCTTAAGGGAATCCCGTACCTTACTTGTGTTTTCAGTTAGGACAAATACTTGCAGGATAAAAATATATTTTATCTACTTGTTGGCAAGATGGATTGCATATGTATGTAGTAAATCCAACATGTTTGAAGCCAAAATCATGTTCCCATCCTTTGTTTTTCCTCAATGAAATTTTCCCTTATTTATCAGATTTAATTCCCAAATTTAACTGAATACCCGCTATCTGTCCCCTACTGCCCTTAAAAGCTATCTAACATACAATTTGATGTTACTTTCTCTTCCTTGTTTTTTTTTTTTTTTTCAGTATCTCATGTAGCCCTAGCTGGCTTTGAACTCACCTTATACCTTTAAAACCCTGCTCTTCCTCCCTCCATCATGATGCAAGGTGGGATACACCATCCCATATCTTTTTGTTTGTTAGGACCTTAATACAGAGTCCAGATTTGTTGTTTTCTTCTCTCTTCCCTCTGACTCTCTCTCTGGGGTGAGTGGGGCACAGGGTTTTTACAGGCCTGGACCTCACTATGTAGATCAGGCTGGCCTTTAATTATAGTCTGCTCCTATTTCAAAAGTCTTATTCCCTATCCTTTGAACACACTTCATGTTGTATTTCTATGCTTCTGACATTATTTCATCTGTAAAGATCGATCCCCTTGCTGCCATTGTATAAAGCTTAGCAGACACCTATCTATCCTTTAAGGCATAGTTCAAAATGATTCTACACGGAATTGACCCTGATTACTTAAAAGGCACAGTAAGACACTCCTTTTGGGGATACCTTAGCACTTTGTACTTAGAACATCGTATCTATAATGATTTGTGTCAATCTTTCCACTAGAAGAGCTCCTCAAGGGCAGTCTATGTCTTGTTCCTCTGTGTATTCCGAGGGTCTAGACAATGCCGGTGCTCAGAAAATGTTTGACAGATGAAAGCTATCTGATACTAGGCCCTTGTCACCACAGATTGGAAATGATACCACAGCCTCAGAGCATACTGCTGCCCATTACCTGATGTTGCTATCCTCCAAACAATGGGAAGCCTCCCCACCATCTCCCTCATAGGACATCATGCTTTCTTCATTTTCCATGCCCATCCTTGTATTCTCTTTAAGCACGTGGGGCTGTTTGGGTCTTATACTGCCAGATTCCACATCAGAGTCACTTCCACTTTCACTTAGCTGAATAGCTGTAAAAGACAGATTGTGCTTCATTAAGAGATAAGCTTGATGGACTAGGAGTATGGTGCAGTGTTAATAGAGTTTGCTTAGCAATATGAGACAGTGCATTCAAAATAGCAAACAAGAATGAGAGAAAGAAAAAGTAATTTTTGTCATAATTAGGCATCTTCAGCCTAGTATCCAAAATTAGTCTACAAAGACTTCATTTGTGCCTATAGTCCTCACCCCTTTCGGCATCTTTTTAACTACCAAAGGTCAACAGTGGTAAAATCTATAGTTTAGAAAAATGAGTTTAAGTAACTTAAATTTCCTCTATCTTAGTCTAATATATCTGTTTTCTATCATCTCTAATATCTTTTACCTTACCATTTCTGTTATTTTGCTTAATTTTCCTTTCCTACTCCAAACACAACCCTTCAAAGCTGCTACTTGGACACTGCCTTTTCCACTATTACCTTTATGCTCCTGTGTCTGTTCATCCTCACTTCCCCTAAGGCTAATGGACATGATCACCCTCTTAAGTGTATGTTCAGCACTCACAGGTCTACTAATAGGACTCTAATAAAAGAGAGCTTTTTTTTTTTATAATGGCACATAGTAAGTAGAAATGAGGGCTCCTATTCAGTCCTGAGGTACAACAGTGAGCTAGACTCACCCGAGAAAGGGTTATCTCCTTCTTCATCACTCCCAGCATCTTCCTCATCTCTTCACCTTCAGCATAAGCAAATCCTCATACAGGACACTGGCTTGGGGCTGTTGTACAGTTTCCTTCCTCTTCATCTGCAAGATCACCATCTCCGTCTCCACCTTCCTAAACAAGTTCAGGTGGCAGTCCATTCTAAGAGACAGAATGTTTCTTTCCCCCTGCATCCCATTTTGCTGCCTCATAAGAAGTTAAATAATTATAGTGGATCAACTTTGTCTAGCTTATTTCAAAGATTAAAGTCAAAACCCGTGGCTCACAATGAGGAGACTCTATGATATCACCTTGGGATTTGGCCTGTCATGCACTACTGGGGCTTGTTCATATAAAGTGTAATGTAACCATAAGCTTCCTGTAAGCATACTCACTGGGGCTAGATAGAATCTTAGTTTCCCATTCTCCTCATACCCTTCAATATCTACACAAGTATTTCCCGCCAGTCTACCATAGCCCTGGCAAGTCTGAGTAAGGAACACAAATAGCACATCACTGAGGGATGTGCCTGTAGGCGTTAACCAAAGGTTCTTTAACCTAGGTTCTTCCTCAATATCCCAGCCAACCCCACTGCTAGTGGAGGTTGTTTACACAGCTCAAGGTATGTGTATTTCCCCAGTCATTTTTGGAAATAATAGACAGAGCAAGAAAAAAACCAAAGAACAGGAATTTTTTGGCCCACTTTAACTGTCTCGAAGGGAATGCTTCCTCTCTAACCCAAGCTTTGAGATAGAAGATCTTTCTGGGTCTTGTTCTTATCGTAAAACCTTGAGATTAGGCACAGCATTAGATCTTTCTAGTTAGTCACTTTCTAGTTGTTCTGATACCTCAAATACTTTCCCTGAAAGTCTGTTGTGTTTCAATTTGCCAACCATTCTCCAGACATCACATTTCAAAGCCTTGTTTTCAGGGCCAAAGGATCCAGTCATTCTCCATATATACATGAGATCACTCCATCCCTGCACATTCACCTACCAGGCAGATCACCAATCTCACAAAGAGGAATAACATTTTACCTGTGTTAGCTGCTTTTCTGAAGTAGCACTGGGAATATCCAAGACAGACAGATTGCTTTCATCTTGATATACAGAAGCATCTCGAGAAACACTGAGGGATGTGCTGTTATCATACAAATCAGGAGGCTGTGGCATAAAACATACAACTTAGGTTCTACCAGGGAAAGCAGCTAGAAGAAATACAAAGAATTCTCCTTTATAACATTCACTGAAGAAAAAGAACATGCAAAACAATCCAGTTAAAGAGAAACCATAACCGGGTACAGCTTTGTACACAAATTTTTAGAATCCTTTGAGTAACATTCACTCTAGCAGACTGGCATCTATTGTATATGTTCAAAAACTAAAGTAGAAATGCATAAAGCTTAGGGACAAGTTTATATATTAACAGCCTCTCTAGTCAGTAACCTACTTTCTTCTTCTAAGCCTTGCTGTTTTTAAGCTCAGGGATTCATATTAGTTATAGTTTTACTGACCTAGAGACATCAGGGATTCCTATTAGTTATAGTTTTACTGACCTAGAGACATGAACAGAAACTGGATAAAGGAATTAAATTTCAAAAAGAGCATGGAATGGTTTGGCAGTTCATAAGCTTGTGGATACTTCAAAGCAAAATGGCAAGGTTTAAAATAAAAAGCATGGGCTTTGAAGAAAACAGCCCTGGGATTGAGTCTTGGCTCTACGTTGTTAAACTTTGTTTTCCTTAACTGTAAAACATGGATAATAATATCTACCTGACGGGGTTGTGGTAAAAATTAAGAGCTATGTGTACTTACTACCTGGTACTCAATAAATGATAGCTCCTTTCCCTCTTATCATCCCTGAAAAGCGCAGAAATTTACTAAATGGATTCTAGTCAATAATAAGAGAGACTACTTTAATCCCAGCACTTGAGTTCGAGGCCAGCCTGGTCTCCAGAGTGAGTTCCAGGACAGCCAAGGCTATACAGAGAAACCCTGTTTCGAAAAACCAAAAAAAAAAAAAAAAAAAAAAAAAGAGAGACTAGATAAAATATTCATGAAGTAAATATAACAAGGAAAACAATATTCATCAATTTTTACCTTTAAAGTATATTTACAGACATAAATACACATATCATAGATATGAAAACTCAAAATACTCAGTAGTTGATGTTATGAAAAATGGAATTGATAAGTAACACACCTCTTATTTGTATCTTCTAGTAATTTTTTTAAAAAGATTTTATTTATTGATTTTAAAAATTATGTGGCTGCGAGTGGTGGTGCCTGCCTTTAATCTCAGCACTTGGGTAGCAGAGTCAGGCAGATCCCTGTGAGTCCAAGGCCAGCCTGGTCTACAGCCATGACCATACAGAGAAACCCTGTATATATAAATAACAACAAAATATAAGTGTATGTGAATGTCTGAGTGTGGGTTTGTGCATGTGAGTACAATGTCTGTAGAAGCCAGAAGGTGTCAGAACCTCTGGAGCTGAAGTTAAAACAGCAAGTCACAGAACATGAGTATTAGCAACCAAAGTCAAGTCCTCCAAAAGAGCAGCAAGCACTCTTTAACTGCTGAGGCATCTCTCTAGCCCTATCTTCTAATTCTCCCCAATCATGGCATTATTTTGATTAACACAAAACTTGCTTATGAGCAAGGAATAGTGGCAAAAGCCTATAGTCCCAGCATCAGGAACGTTCAATCAGGAAGATCACAGTCTGGGCCACAAAGCCAGATCCTGTCTCAAAGAAACAAATGCATACTCATATAAGTGTTGTAAACAAGCAAGCAAACAAGATTGACTAAGAAGATTTGATTTTCTAAAATAGAGACAAAATAGATTTCAAAACAATAAACTTTCTGCAAATTTTAAAATGTAGTATGAAAATAAAGAGGATTTTGGGAAACTGTAAAATGAATAATTCCAAAGTATTGAGCTCAATGCAAGTTTCAGTGTAAGTATCCAGAGGCAAATACACTACTGACTGTCACAATTTGGAAGTTAAAAATGACATGTTTAATGCTGTGCTTCAATACAATCAAAACTGTATTATGACAGGTTAATCTAATACAGACACTTTCTAATGTTTTGATTTTACATAGTAATGAGTAAGGATGGTCACACATGGGGATCTAAATTCCTTGAGTTAACATGCAATGACTTTGGCTATCTTAAAATTTATACACATAAGTGAAGGGAAAGATGAGATCGTGAACTGAAAAGAATGCAGCAGTACTAGCCACACAATACTTTGCATAGGAAACTCACTAAGCATACCAAAGCAGCTACTGCTCAGGAAGGACAACGCTTTGATTCACCAATGGTCTAGGTTTATGCCTGTGTAAGACCCGAGAAAAGCACATACTAATTGGTGGTTAGATTCTGCTAGAGAATGATGGCTAGTATCCAAGCTTTAACTTACCAGAAAGTACCTTGTGGAAACTGTGAGCCTATTAGCAAACAAGGCCTTCCTGGGCAACATCACTCACCCAAGCCCCCTTGACCCAATCTGCCCATACAACTCCAAGAGCCTTTCCTTGTTCTGGACCTTGAGGAAGTATCTGAGGGTTCTTTATACCTGGCCTCTCAGTAACCTATGTTTTGGGATGAAAGAGAGTAAAAGATAGATAGAGAAAGTGTACGAATGAGACACAGAGACAGCAAAAATCCAACAGAGATCATGTATAGTGCATATAAGTTTGGAGTGAAACCTGGGAAGAATGAAATTCCCAGAATAGGAATTGGAAGGAATTCTGCATTAAAGCATTAATTTGAAAGAGCCTTGTCTCGAGAAAAACCAAAAAAAAATTGAAAGAGCCTCTGGGAACTTTACCAAAAAATCCTTCATACAAAGAAGGAAACAAATATTTATCCAATGCCTATAATGTCCCATACAAATGAACTCATTTAATGTTGGAAAGCGCGTCTTAGAGAAATGGGAATAGAAATCTTAATTTCCCAATATCACAAAAGTAGACACTAGCAGAGCTAAGAGTCACACCCAGGCCTGTTTTACATCAAACCTCATGTCCTTTCTGCTGTACCACTGTGTCCAAAATAGACCAAGGATCTGTTAATATTCTACTTCAAGTCTATTTTTCAAATATGCCAACTTTCTAAGACTAGAGGAACTACTCAGCAGGTTCAGTCAGACCAGAAAGAACTAAAAATTTCTTATTCATCCTTTCTAATCTTTTAACATATAAACTTAAGATAATCTTCATTTAGTAGAAAAGGAATTAACTCTGGAAATTAAGTGATAAAAGCTATGCTGACATACTTCTAAAATAATGGGTAATCAAATATCTAGAACGCACAAGAACAATATGGCCCCTATCTCTAACTGAGCAGCTTACATCTAGGATGTCCTAGAACCCCAAAACTTACCAACAAAACAACTAGAGACCTAGAAGATGCCTCTGGCTATAGTAGTTAGGAATCTGGTATTCTCATACACTATAAACAATCACCCCACTCATTCATCCCATAGTTGCCTCTTCTGGATTCAACAAGGCCACAAAGACCCATGGCCCTCACTCACCTTAGCCTTTGAGAAGACAAGAAGCACACGAAAGGCATATGAAGAGGAAGGACAGAGAAGAATGGTATCTCAGTAAACAGATCTGTTAACATGCTCCCAATTTCCCAAACCATAAGAAGATTGTAAGAAATTCCTAATCCTTTGGCTTACCTGAGGTGTATAAGGTCCTGGAGTCATTGGGTCCAGACTTTCTAATTCTGCTTCCTCCAGAGCTGCTTCTTTAGCTGTACAGAATATCTTTCTCAAGTTGAGTCAAATGTTCATCATACTGAAAAACAAATAAAATTAATGAATTCACTCAACATTTAGGTACTGGGCATGCAAAAATAAAACACACACACAAAAATCCCTGTCTTCGGGGCTGGAGAGATGGCTCAGTGGTTAAGAGCACTGATTACTCTTCCAGAGGTCCTGAGTTCAACTTCCAGCAACCACATGGTGGCTTATAACCATCTGTAATAGGATCTGTTGTCCTCTTCTGGTGTGTATGAAAATAGAGCAGTCATATACATAAAGATACATAAATACATTTTTAGAAAATGCAGTCTTCATAGTATTTCTATTCTAATAGCAGAACACAGTTGATAACCTAAAGAAAGCAGAGGAAAAAGTAATGGAATGAGGGCAGAAGTGGTGGAAGATTATATTTGAAAGAAAACAGGGTAGTGAGGTAAAGTTTCAAACTCAAGGACACAACAGAAAGGTTTCAGGGAGCTAGATCTTCTCTATCACCTACCTCAGTTAATGTCTGGTGACAAACATTCACAATCTCCTGAGCAGTCTTAGTATATTGACTCTCAGACCCTATGAAAGAAGTAAAATGCATTACCTTTGTAACTTCAAGAATTTTAAATTTCTCCAACATACTGATTTAATACATTGCAATTTATTTATTAAAATAACCATTAAAGTTTGTTTGTTCATTGAGGAGTTTTTTTGTGTAGCCCTGGCTGTCCTGGAACTAACTGTGTAGATTAGGCTGGCCTTGAACTCACAGACATCTGCCTACTTCTGTCTTCTGAGTGCTGGGATTAAAAGTGTTAAAAAACCCACCACCTTGCTAAAGTTTATTTTTCGCATTATGTATGTGGGTGTTTTACCCTTGTGTGTTTCTGCACACCTTATACATACCTGGTACCCAAAATGGGCAGAAGAGGCGGTTGGACTGGAGTTACAAATAAATGGTTTGGGCTGCCATGTGCATGCTGGGAAGTCAACCCAGGTCCTCTGGAAGAGTAACCAGTGCTCTTAATCATTGAACAATCACACCAGCCTCATACATTGCAATTTAAAAACAAAAATTTTAGATTTTTTTATCCAATAGTATATTGTTACTTAAGATTCAGAAAATGTATGTTTAATCCTTAAACTTCTGCTTGACTTTTTTAAATAAAAAATTTCATTTGATTTTTGGATTCTTTTTTGTTTTTATTTTTAAAGGCATGGTCTCACTATATAGTCCTGGCTGTCCTGGAACTCATTATGTAGAGCAGGATGGCCTCAAACTCGGAGATCCACCTGCCTCTGCCACTACACTTAGCTTTAAGTGGGAAAACTTGAAACATACAAAATCAGACTAATTAGTACCCCAATTAGCCTAATTAGCCAGCCTTAACAATTATCAACACATGGCTAATCTTGTTTCATTTATATTTTAATTTTCCAGACTCTCCTCAAATTATTTTGGTTGTAAGATCTGATTTTGTGCTCTGGACTGGCTTCAAACACATGATCCCTTGGCCTCTGCCTCCTGAGTGCTGTGATTATAGGCGTCCACCACTCTATCTACCTTTACATAACAAGTTCTAAGCTACCATTAGAGACCCTACCTCAAATAAACAAACAAGAACCCCTATGTAAACTATAGTTGCAGGTGATATGGAGTGTCAGTGGAGGTTGATCTATTAAAAGAACTACTGTATCACTTTGGTATAAGAGAGTAGGGAGTATACTGGACCTCTATAACTTCAATTTTGCCATGAACCTGGAACTACCCTAAAATATAAAGACTACTTGCAAAATAAGTACTACTTTTTAAGCCAAACTATATCATATCTAAAATAATAATCCCTTAAGCCAGGTGTGTTGGCACATGTTTTTAATTCCAGAGAAAGAGGCAGGTGATCTCTGTAAATTCAAGGCCAGCTTGGCTTACACAGTTCCAGGCCAGCCAGGGCTACATAGTAAGACTCTGTCACAGGAATGAATGAATGAATGAATGAATGAATGAATGTATTTTTAAGATAAACGAGCAGCTAGTCAATGTTCAAATTACAGGTCCACACTACCATGACTAGTTGATGTTTTCCTAGCAATTCAACCCAGAGCTTTATGTATGCTAGGCAAACACTCTATCAACTAAGATACATCTCCAGCTCCTATATGCATTTTCCTATAGTAAGTTATCTCAATGAAAACTTTTAAAAAACTAATGCACAACATGTACTACAAGATTTCAGACAAAAACCCAATGGTTGATGTTTCGTAGAATTTAAAGGATAGGTTAATAGCCAGGCATTGTGGCACATGCCTTTAACCTAAGAACTCAGGAGGCAGAGGCAGGAAGAGAGATACAGTATGTTCCAGGCAATCTAAAGCTACATGGTGAGACCATGTCTTAAAAAAAGAAATTAAGGTATGGTAAGAGAGAGTATCTACAGGTCTATTAAAACAGAGTTGCTACTAGTCACAAGAACACCCTGATTTGTTCTTTCCTGATTCCTATTTAACCACTGCTGAGTTCCATTTTTATAAGTACAAATGTTCTAGAAATAGCAGCTCCACTTTTTATCTTTCATTTATTGTTTTGAGATGGGGACTCTGTATATAGCCCAGGTTGGCCTTGGCATTTATAGAGATCTGCCTGCCTCTTCCTCCTGAGTGCTGAGATTACAGCCATGTGCCACCACATTCAGTTTATGTGGTGTTGGGTATTGATCTCAGGTCTTCCTTCATTCTAGAAAAGTTCTCTGAAATATATTCCCAGACGAATAAGAAATGCTTTCACAGATGTAATCTATGAAATTTACCATCTTCTTACCATGATATAATAATCAAAATTATATGGTAATATGGTAATATGATAATATTGGGGGAGGAGGACTAGAGATGGAGCTTAGTAGGATAGTTTACCTACCACACACAAGGCCCTGGGTTTGGACTATAGCACCACAAAAAGTATACCATATATACCTGTGAAGCTTTCTAGTCATATCTACTATAATTATTACAGGCCACTATATGGATAACAAAATCTTTTCAGGGGCTGGAGAGAGGGCTTAGCAGGTAAGAGCACTTGTTCTTGTAGAGGATTCCTGGGCATTTTCCAACACTCACATGGTGGTCCACAACCATCTGTAACTCCAGTTCCAGAAGATTCAACACCCTCTCTGACCTCCTTGGGCACCAGGCATGCATGTGATATAGAGAAATATATAGCACAAAACATTCATACACACAAAATAAGCTAAAAAAATGAGTCCTTTCCAAGTAAAGCATCTCCTAAGTATACACAATCTATTCTTTAAATATGTGAAATGGAGTCAGGTATGATACTGCCTGCATCTCAGTGCTGGGGAGGATAAAGTGGCAGATCATGAACTCTAGGCTAACCTGGACTATAAATTTGAGGCTGGCATGTAACACTTACAGACTTTCTATCTTATATCCAAAATCCAGGGGCTGGAGATAGATCAGTAGTTAAGTATGCTTTCTGCTCATACGAAGAACCCCAGTTCTGATCTAAGTGCCCAGATCAGGTGGCTCACAGCTCACAGTCACCTGTTTCAGGAGATCCAATGTCCTCTTTTGGCCCTTAAGGGTACCCATATTCATTCTCTCTGTCTCTCTCTCACATACACATACCACAAACATGAATAAAAATCTTTTTATTTTTTCAGATAGGGTGCCTCTAAGTAGCCTTTGCTATCCTGAAACTTGCTATGTAGACCAGGGTGGCCTCCAACACAGAGATCCTCCTGCCTCTGTCTCCTACATACTAGGATTAAAGGTATGCATCACCATATACAGCAAAAACTTTAGAAAAAAAATCAGACAGTGTTGGAGATATAGTTTGATGGTAGAGTACTTTCCTGGCATGTGCAAGGCTCTGGGTTCAATCTTTACTACACACTCACACACCTTACTACACACTCACACACCTTATTTTGCAAAATAAAGTAAAGTTCACTGAGCAGTGTGGTGCACACCTTTAATCCCAGCACTTGGGAAGCAGAGGCAGGCAGATCTCTGTGGGTTTGAGGTTACAGTCTCAGAGGGAGTTCTAGGACAAGCCAGGGCTACACAGAGAAACACTATCTCGAAAAACCAAAATAATGATAATGATGTATCCTTATGCCAGACACAAATAAACCAAAAAGAAAGCTTAAGCCAAGCACCAAAATATTAAGGACACACATAATTAAGAACAGTATAATGGCACTGGCCTTTTATCTCAGTACTGGAGAGGCTGAGGCAGGAGGCCAGTACAACTTGTAACAGCAAGATACTGTCTCACCTATTCTCCTCCAAAAGTACACAAAGTACAACTATAGCTTGTTTCTGGATTTTTGATCTCTTAGTTTTTGTTTTTTTAAGACAGGATTTCTCTGTAGCCCTGGCTACTGGAACTTGCTCTATAGACCAGGCTGGTCTCAAACTCTGAAATCCACCTACCTCTTCCTCCCAAGCCACTATGCCTGGCTTGTTTTTGTTTTTTTAAATCTCCTAGTTCTAATCAACGAGTAGTTTGATATTCAAAATATTGACAGAAAGGAAACTACATACAAAGGTTCTCAGGCAAGCCATGCATGGTGGCTTATGCCTGTAATTCCAGCACTTTGGGAGATTGAGGCAGGATAATTACAAGTTCTTGCCCAGCCTAGAGAGCAAGACACTTGTCCCTGTTCCCCAAGACAGGGTTTCCCTGTATAGCCCTGGCTTTCCTGGAACTCACTCTGTACACCAGGTTGGCCTTGAACTCAGAGATCCACCTGCCTGTGCCTCCAGACCGCTGGGATTAAAAGTGCGCACCACCACCACTCAGTGAGACTCTGTCTTAATAAAAATTTATTGTAGACCCAGAATGGTAGCTCAGTGCTTAAAAGCACTTGCTCTGCAATCATGAAGACCCAGCACATACATAATAAGCTGAGCATTCCCCAAAATACCTGTATCCCCAGATTTGAGCAGAACAGACACAGGATTGCTGGGGCTTGCTGGCTTCATGCCTAGCAAGAGCAGATTGCAGGTTGAGGAGGAGAACCTGCCTCAAAGGAATATGCAGAGAGTGAGAGAAAAGGATATCCAACACCTTCTAGTCTGTGTCTGCACATAGGCAAATGAACAAGCTTTCATGTGGTTATGCAATGATACAGACAAATCAAAGCTGCAGATAGACTACAGGCCTCCTTAAAATGAACTTATATAACACCAGTTTCTGTATACCAGCTCTTATGCCTACAAAACATGTATTAGGAATTCAGTCTTTATTCGACTTCAGTTTGGACATGTAAACACAGACCAAATTCTCAACATGTCAATTATAATATGAAGGCAATTATTTTTATATGTTTGCAATATTTCTCTCTGGAAATCATTTTGAAAATATCTCTTTCCACTTCCTTTGAAACCAATACTTCTAAAAAAATATTCACTAATAATGCCTCTAGAATATAAAAAAAATTATTTACAAATGATATCCCTTGCCTATGTTTTTATCACTAGCTAGCTGTAACTGCTGCTAGTTTTAGACAGCCTATGTTCAAGAGTTACAGTTTCCAGCTATTTAATTCCATTATGCTACTATATAAGAAAATTAGCATTTAAATCTTTATAATAAAAATATGCTGCCAGGCAGTGGTGGCGCACGCCTTAATCCCAGCACTTGGGAGGCAGAGGCAGGCGGATTTCTGAGTTCCAGGCCAGCCTGGTCTACAGAGTGAGTTCCTGGACAGCCCGGGCTACACAGAGAAACACTGTCTTGAAAAACCAAAAAAAAAAAAAAAAATGCTAGAGTTGGGTAAACCACTGTTAAGTATATACAAATACTCAGACATTTTCTTACTGTTATCTATAGCAGCAATTCTTGAATGAAGAAGTAATGAAGCAAAGAGATTCACAACGTCTTGAACAAAATTCTGTATGTATCTTTTTTCTGGGTAGAATAAATTATCCATATCCGCCTCCATAAAGCTAAAAATACTACTCTGTATCTTGAAATATATCAGGAACTTACTAAAAGTAAGCTGATGAGCTGTAGGTTTTATGGCTTTGGGGAAAAAAAAGATAGACACACAAAGGTAACAAAGTGGGAACAAAGTGTTGAGGCTGCTGGGAGGGAGAATTAAACAGAAATAGAAGTCTAAGTAGACCCTACAAGGAAACAAACACACACAAACACACCAGTTGTTTCTAGAATGGTGCCATAATTACCATGAAAGATAGGGTAAATTAGAGAAAGAGAGAGAGAGAGGAAAAGGAAGGAAGGAAGGAAGGAAGGAAGGAAGGAAGGAAGGAAGGAAGGAAGGAAGGAAAGAAGGAAGGGAGAGAGAGAGAGAGAGAGAGAGAGAGAGAGGAGAAAAAAAGAAACCTTGTGAGTATATTTCACTTTTTATTAAATCATGGCCAGAGGGATCACAACTGTCATACTGAAAAAAAATGTATTTACTCAGAGTTTACCCAATTAAATATTAAGATAAAAAAAATCTTTTTTCCTGTATTTGCAGTGATGTAACAAGAAACAAGCAAAGCAAGGAAAAGAGAAAACAAGCTTTATTACTGCTAGATAGCTGTAAATTACAAAGACAATTACCTGTTCACTAGGTAAACAGGTTTGCTATTACTCCTAGGCTTACAGTTCCCTTAATACTATTTCTACCATACTAGAAATAACTCTCTCCTAAGAAAATAAATATCACATTCACATACATGCATGCAATACCAACACTTAAGAAACAGAGGCCAGCTTCGTCTATATAATCAATTGTAGGTAAGCTGAATGTGGTGGTGTATGCTTTTAATTACAGCACTCGGGAGGCAGAAGCATGCAGTTCTTTATGAGTTTTAAGGCCAGCCAAGACTACAAAGCGAGACCCTGTCTTCAACAAAATGACATTTTTTAGAAAAGAGTCTATTACTACTTGGGTTGGTTTTTATTGTTTGAGACAGGGTCCTATATATAGCCCTGGAGATCCTCCTGCCTATGCCTCCTAAGTGCTGGGATTAAAGGCAAATGTCACCAACACCCAGCTAAATATTCCTTTTTAAGCACTTATTGTAAGACAGGTACAATGGTCTACATAGGGAACCCCAGGCTAGACAGGGATATACAATGAGGTAGAATTCACTATGTAACTCTAGCTGGTCTGGCCTGGAACTCACTATCATGCTGGCCTCAAACTCTCAGAGATCTGCTTGCTTCTGCTTATAGTGTGCTGGAACTTTAATGTTGTCACCCAAAGATATGCCCAGCCCAAACTTCAAATTTCAATAAAGCATACAGTACTACAAAAGTATATTTAAGGAACCACTGATAAAGAGTGACAAGGAACACTTATTGAGTCTTTATTCAATAAGTAATGAAACACTGCGAAACCCAACTCCCCTAGATCTGATCTTAGCAGCTTTCTTATACTTGAAATGGACTTCTTCTTTGTTGTTCATTCTATAGCACCACCTCACTTTCCAGGTGCTGTGCTTTCATCTTTGGCCCTTTGGCCTTTCTAATATTTATTTTATAAGACCAGACAGGTGGCTCAATGGTTAAGAGCACTGGCAACTAGCATTCACATGGTAGATCATGTGAATCCTTCTTTCCTTCCTTCCTTCCTTCCTTCCTTCCTTCCTTCCTTCCTTCCTTCCTTCCTTCTTCCCCACTCCCCACCCCAGAGAATCTGATATCCTCTTCTGGTCTTTGGAGATACTACACACACATGGTACACAAACATGTAGTCATGATTTTTTAAAAAAAAAACCCCTTTTTTGCAGGTGGCTAGAGGCAAAAAACTTTGTCTAGAATAGTGTCATCAAGAAAGAGATGGTAAATTGAAGTATAAGGGGTAAGAAAAACAGCAAGGGGACTGAAAAGGTTTTAAAAAAAGGGGGACAACTCTCATTCCCAGTACAGTTTTAAGGAAGTGACTAACCCTTGGAGTAAAATCAAGGGTTTTGGGCTATTTTAAAAGGCCTATTATAAAAGGGAAATTTTTGTGACCCCTTTTTTACTTAAATATACTTGGACAGCAGAAGCTATAATTTGGGAAAAAAAAGCGGATGCAAAGCATAAAACCAAAAAAATTCCCAGCACTGAGGAAAATGACCAATTTGAGGTTAAAAATTTTTTCTATAAAAGCAAGACCACTCAAAAACAAAACAAAACAAAAAGCTCTAAATGAAAAAAGAATTGGAAATGAAAAGGTGGAGAAATACTGGGGGATTCAAAGAAACCTGGCTATCATTAAAAAAAAATAAAAATTTGAAATTTTATGGGAAAAAGTTGGATATAATGTGAAAAAGGACTTAAAAAAAAATTTAAAAATGGGGGAAAATTGGGGTGGTTTTAAAAAAGGAATAAAAAAAAA
>JAJTUV010005299.1:0-10474 GCA_021653895.1 Mastomys natalensis
TTTTTTTAATTTTTTTCCGCCCTTTTTTTTTGGTTATTCCCCCCCCAAAAAAAATCTTTTTGTTTAAGGTTTTTCCCCCCACAAGGTTTTTGGCCTAAATTTAGGGCCTTTCATTTCCCCTTTCCCTTTGGGGCAGCCCCAAAATTTTGCTTTAATAGTTTCTGGAAAGTACTCCTGTTGCTTTTTCTAATTTAGGAAAGGGTTCTGTGGTGGCGTTGAAAAACCTTTCTTTAAGCCCATTTTTTTTTTTTAAACCCCAAAAGCAAAGAAAGCAAAAGAAAAGCTGAAATTAAAAAACAACTTCTGCTCAAGGGGGCGGGTGTTAAATTGGAAACCCCCCAAAAATGAAGCCGGTTCTGGGGGTTTCATTATTTTCACCCCTGGGGTTTCTTTTTTTTTGTCATTGTGCCCTCCCCTTTTTATTTTTCAATAAAAAGTATTTTTCTTTTATTTTTTGGAGGGGACAGTAAAATTTAAAATAAAAGTTTTGAATTTTTTGGAAATTTTACTGGGGGGGGGGGGGGGGGGGGGGGGGGAAAAAAAAAAAAAAAAAAAAAAAAAAAAAAAAAAAAATTTTTCTGGATAGTTTTATGTAAACTTGACATGCTAAAGCATCTGAGGTAAGGATCCTTTAAATTAAATGCATGCCTCCATAGGATCAGGCTGTAGATACCCTTGGGGCATTTTTTTAATTCTAATTAATGATGGAGAATGGTTATTGGTATGGGGCTGGCCCCTTGTGGTGGGGTCACTATGGTCTGGGAAATTTGGATTCATTTTTTTTTTTTTTAAAAAAAAGCAAACTGAGCAAGCCGGGAGCAATCCAGTAAAACAGTAATTTCCATGGTCATTCACAATCCTGCTTCAAAGTTGCTGCCCTGTTTTAAATTCTTTTTCTGTCTTCCTTAGTGACAGACAGTTACCTAGAAGTATACACTGAAATACACCCCCCGTTTTCCCAGGTTTTCTTTTGGTCATGGTGTTCCTCACAGAAATAAAAATCAATTCGATAGATAAAAAGTATATCTGCCCTTTAAAACATATCTGGCATAGGTTCCTTCCTCAAAGGCATAAAAGGCATCAAAAGGCTTTGGACGTCTCGCCATGCTTAGCTGCCGTTACTAGGAAGGACTTTGCTGACCAATAAACTGGGGTGTGGGCCCATTGCTGCGGTAGTTAAGCAGGAGCTCAGAATCTGGGGGCAGTTGGGGAGGAGCCACTATGGCACCCATGGCTAAAAAAAGCCGTGAAGTGGGGTTTCTGCCGGAGATCAGGCAAAGAAAATCAAAACTCACAACGAGGAGGTTAAAATTAAGCAAGACCCCGGGGTGCCCCCTTTATCGCCCAAAAAAAGGCTAAGGTGAGAGGGCCCCGCTAAACCATTGTCCCCTTTGGGCCATCCCCCCCCTAAGATTTTCTAGACCTGCTATAAATTTTCCCTTACCCCCGCCCCTTTTCTCGAAGGGGCATCCCTTCACTCTTTCTCCAAAAAAAGTGCCTTGTGAATTTAGTATTAATTATTTCCCATCGTGCAGAAAAAGAAAAGCCGTTTTCAACTGTAGTGGAGCAAAAATGAAGGTATTGTCAGGCAAGATGAAGGGATCGTCAGAGCAAATCGAAGGTATCTGTCACAGTGGAATTCATAAAAACTTATTCAAATGGTCCATCTCTTGGGTCTGGCTCCCGCTCCCGCTGCAGCTGAAACTCCGGCTCCGGGTCCTGTCCGCCCTTCCATTCCCGTAACGAAGAATGGACCACTGGGGACCCACCTTTAGGAGTTCCACCTTTCCCTGAAAACCCCCAGTCCGTGGGAAGGCATTGCAAGCTTCTTGCCCCCGTGGGTCAAAGCCTATGAGTCATTGTGAAAGGGTTGGGCTGGTCCATGATCAGGTGCAAGGGAAAAATTCACCACCTAAAAGTTGAGATGGTGACAATAAAATCAATCAAATGAGAAAATATGTATGTTACTCTCAGTCTCTGGGTTTGTAATTGGAGTTTGGTTGGGGGGGGGTGAGGAAAGGGGGACTGGGCGAGATGATAAGGAAAATGTTTTCTACAAGGTTTGGGAATGGGGTGAGCAATCCCCCGATAGGCAACAAGGAGGGTAAGAACTGAGGTAGCACAAAAATCCCCCCGGCTTTATTTTACAAAGGTAAAGGGAAAACCCAGGGGCTTCCCATATGTCATAGCTAGGGCTGAGCATAGTTTCAGGCTTTACAACCCTATGAAATGAGGTGTGGGTGGCGTTCCCGTGTCAATTAGGCAGAAAGAGGTCCCAAGTGGGGTGGGCCCTGGAAGCCCTTCCTTCCTCTCTGCTTCATTTGGTCCTTCTCTTTCCTTTAGAAGGAAAATTTCTGGGTTAAAACTTTTGAAGGGGGTGTGTGTGGCCTTCCGTCTATGAGGACCCGCCCCTTTCTACGCAGGTGGTCTTTTGGTTTTATCTTCCTTGTTGGGTATTTGGGTAAAGTCTTTCCCGGGTTGATTCAGGGGCCTCTTTCAAACCTGACATCGGGCCCCAGTGGTACTCCATTTTTCCCCATCCTCCTTTGTACAAAATTTTTTTTCAATTTTCCTGTGCTCGTACTCTTCCCATCCCTCCAGTACCTGATCTGTTCCCCCCTTTTTCCCCTTCCCCCCCTCTCTCCCCCATATCTTTCCCCCCCCCAGCTCCCGGAGGTCATCCTGTTCACTGGTCTATCAGGACTGAAATTCCACACTCTGGTCTTTTTTCCTCCTAAGCTCCTATGGTTATGGGTTGTTCTTGGCTTATGAGCTTTTTGGGCTAATTCTATAACGTGAGGGATTCCCTGTGTGTTCTTTTATGTTCTGGGTTCCCCCATCAGGAAGTTTTTTCTAGTTTCATCCCCTTTGCTGCAAAAAATTTTTGAAGTCATTGTTTTAAAAGCTGAGTAGTATCCATTTTGTAAATGTACCCAGTTTCGTAGCCCTTTTTTTCTTCCCTTTTCTTTTCTTTTCTTTTCTTCTTCTTCTTTCTTCTTTCTTCTTCTTTGCAGTTAGAAAAATTTACTACGGAGCCTGATAGTTGTGTCCTTAGAGGTCTGCCGAGCCTGAAATTTCAGAGGAAGATGTCACAGTAACCATTAGCTGATATGGGGTTCCCAGGAGGAGTGAAGAGAAAACTGAAGGAGCTGAAAGGGTTTGTGACCACATGGGGAGAGCAACAATACCAACCTAACCCGAGCCCCCAGGGTCCCAAAACCACCAGCCTGGGAGCGCTTAGGGAGGGCCCCATGGCTCCAAACTAATTATGCAGGGGGGAGCTTTATTTTAAGTGGGAGAGGAGATCCTTGGTCCCATTTAAGGCTGGACATCTTGAGGGGGGGGATATCGAGGGTGGTGGTGGTGAGGTACAGGGGAGGGTGGGTGGGGGTCACCAACATTGGAAGCAGGGGAGCAGGGGAAAGGGGTAGTGAGTTCTGGGAGGGGGGAGGGGGAAATGGGGTAAGGAGAGAATATCTGAAAAAGTAAAAAAATTTCCAATAAAAAAAAAAAAAAAAAAAGGAAAAAAAAAAAAAATACTCAGGGGAGCAAATTTTGAGAAAAAGTACAGGACAGAAACTGAAGGGAGGGGCAGTTAGCAGACCAGTCCACCTGGGTATCCATCCCCTGTGCAGTAACCAAAGGTAGATGTTGTTGTGGATGTCAGGATGTACATGCTGACAGGAGCCTGATATAGCTGGTCTCCTTAGAGGTCTGCAAGAGTCTGACATTTCTCAGGCTGATGCTCACAGCTAACCATTAAACTGGGTCTGGGGTTCCCAACAGAGAAGATAGAGTGAAGATGGAGGAGTTGTGAGCTTCGCGACACATGAGGAAAGCAACAATCCAACCAACCAGAGCCCCCGGGTCTAAACCAACCAGCCTGGGGCGCTTAGGGGGGGAACATGGTCCCGCTATATATGCAAGGGAGCTATACATTAAGTGGACAAGAGATCCTTGGTCCCATGAAGGTGGACATCGTAGGGGGTGGTATTTTTAGGGTGGGGAGGTGAGGTTACTGGGGAGGGTGGGGGGGGTTACCCATTTATTTGAGCAAGAGGAGGGGGAAAGGGCTAGGGAGTTCCTGGGAGGGAGGGGGGAAAGGGGGGGGAAAGGGTAAAATCATTGAAATGTAAATAAAATTTCCAATAAAAAAATTTTTAATTGCCTATATAATTCATATATTCTTTAACCTACCATTTTTGAGCAATCCAATGGGCTTTTCATATAACAGAAGAGGAATAGAATATTTTTATTTTTTATTTTTCATTATTTTTAAAATTTAAATTAATTACTTAATTTATAATCCAGCCTTTGCTTCCTCTTTTGGGTTTACCCCTCCCACAGTTCCTCAACCCCTTCTTCCTCTCCTGTCCCTGAGGGTATACTCCCTCACCACAAGGCCTTCCCCTTCCTTAAGGCCTCAAGTCTCCCAAGGATCAGGGCAATCCTCTCCTTCCACTAGGTCAGACCAGACAGTCCTCTGCTATTTATATGTTGCTGGGCACAGATGAGCTCCTGTATGCTCCCTGGTTGGTGGCTTTAATGTTAGGAAACTCCCAGGGTTCTGCTATTTAGTGGTTCAGGCTCTAAGATCATCAAGCCTTTTGACTTTAACAGCCCAGTGTATTGGAGGATGCCAATACCATAGGAAGATCACCAAGAACAGCAACTGCAGAGGAGGTTCAAGCTAGCAAGAGTCTAGAAGACAAGCTGTGCATGCTACAAGGGTAGAGTCAGGAGTGATCTCAACCCCTTTGGAGAAGCACAGAAGATCATGAGAGACTTCCCGGATACTGGGCTTTGCATTATTTTACACCCCTGGGAGTTTGCTTTTGTTTTGATTGATTGTGACCATGCCTGGTTCATTATTCTTCAACTAAGAGAGTATTTAACAATTTTGATTTTTACAGGAGGACACAGTTTAGAAAATTTTGAACTTATTAAAAAAGATTTTGATTTTTAAGAGATTGGGTATCTGAAAAGAGACTGTACTTTTAATTTATTTGAAATTTTAAATATGTGGGACTTTTAAAAGTTATTTATGTTTTTAATGTGAGATTCTGGGACAAATGATAAAGAAAAGGTCGTTTGGCTTTAATGGTGATATTTTTTTGAGTAACAACTTGACAAGGGATCAATTGTTCTGGATAGTTTTATTTTAAACTTGACATAGCTAAAGTCATCTGAGAGTAAGGATCCTTAATTAAGTGCATGCCTCCATAGGATCAGGCTTGTAGATACACCTGTGGGGCATTTTTTTAATTACTAATTAATGATGGAGAATGAGTTCATTGTGTATGGGGCTTTGGGCCCCCTTTTGGTGGGGTCATACTGGTCTGGTAATTTGGATTCTATTTTTTTTTTTTTAAATAAAGCAAACTGAGCAAGGCCATGAGGAGCAAATCCAGTAAGCAGTAACTTTCCATGGTCACTTCATCAACTCCTGCTTCAAAGTTGCTGCCCTGTTTAAGTTCTTGTTCTGTCTTCTTAGTGACAGACAGTTACCTAGAAGTATACACTGAAATAAACCCCTGTTTTCCCAGGTTGCTTTTGGTTTATGGGTTCCATCAAAAAATAATATACTATATTTTGATAGAATAAAAAGTATATCTGCCTTGAAACATATCTGGCATAGGTTACATGTCCTCAAAGGCATCAAAGGCATCAAAAGGCTTTGTGACGTTCCAGCCAATGCTTAGCTTTCCGTTGACTAGGAAGGACTTTGCTGCCAATAAAGGCTGAGGGTGTGGTCCACCATTGTCCTGACAGGTAGTTAAGGGAGGGAGCTCAGAACTCTGGGTCAGTTGGTGGAGGAGCTCACTATGGCACCCATGGCTAGTAAGCCGTGAAGCCCTTTGGGGTGCTGCCAGGAGATCCAGGCAAAAGAAGATCAAAACATCACAACGCGGAGGTCCTAAATATTCAAACAAGACCCGGGGGTGCCTTCATCGCAAAAAACGTGGTGGGGGTGGAGGTCCCAGCTAAGCTCATTGTCCCCCTTCTGAGGCCATCCCTTCCCCTAAGATTTTCTCGACCTGCTTTTAAATTTTCTCATCTACCTCCGTCCCTTTTCTCGAAAAAGGGACATCCATTCACTCTTTCTCCAAAACCAGTGCCCTTGTGATTTAGTATGTAATTATTTCCCATCGGTTTCAGAAACAGAAGAGCCGTTTTCAACTGTCAGCTGGAGCAAGGGTCGAAAGGTTATCTGTCAGAGCAAGATTTGAAGGTATCTGTCAGGAGCAAGATCGAAGGTATCTGTCACAGTGAGAATTCATGAAGAACTTATTCAACTGGCTCCATCTCTGGTCTGGCTTCCTGCTCCAGCTGCAGCTGCACGCTCCCGGGTCCGGCTCCTGCTCCCGCCCTTTTCATCCGTAACCGAATTTAATGAGACCACTGGGTACCCCCCTTCAGGAGTTCACCTTGCCTGAAAGCCCCAGTCCGTGGTGAAGGATTGCAAGCTTCTGTGCCCCAAGTGGGTCAAAGACCCATGAGTCATCTGTGAATGGGTCTAGGAGCTGGTCCATGATCAGGCTGCCAAGGGGAAAAAATTCACCACATAAAAGTTGTATGATGGTGCAATAAAAAATCAAATGAGAAAAATATGTATTTTACTTCAGTCTTCTGATTGTGTAATTGGGTTGGTTTGGGGGGGGGGTGTAAAAGGAAGGGAAGACTGGGAGATGATGATAAGGAACATGTGTTTCTACAAGGTTGGCAATGGGTTTAGCAATTTCCCCCGATTGGCAGACACAGGAGGGTAAGAACTGAGGTTAGCACAAAATCCCTGAAGCTTTTTTCCAAGGTAACAGGGAAAACCAGGGTCTTCCTATATGTCACTAGCTAGGGCTGCAGCATAGTTTCAGGTATTACAACCATATGAAATGAGGTGTGGGTGGCAGTTCCAGTGTCAATTAGGCAGACAAGATGGATCACCCCAAATGGGGTGTCCGGATGCCTTCCTTCAGTCTGCTTCATTTTGTGTCCTTCTTTTCCTTTAGACAGAACATTTCTGGGTTTAAAAACTTTGAGATAGGTGTGTGGCCCAATGTTTACTGAGGACAAGCCTATCTACTGCAGGTGGTTTCTACAGGTTGTATCTCTCTTTGTTGGTATTCAGCTAAGCATCCCGGTTTGATTCAGGGAGCTCTTTCAAACTGACATTGGAACCCCAGTGGCTACTCCAGTTCCCCATCTCATTGTACTATTTTTATTCAAATTCCTGTGCTCTGTACTCTTCCCTCCCTCCAGTACCTGACTGTCCCCATTTTCTTCCCCTCCTTTCTCCCCATATTTCCCTAGTCCAGCTCCCGGGGGTATCTGTTATGGTCTTGCAGGACGAAAATTCCACACTTGGTCTTCTTCCTCCTAAGCTCCATTGGTTTATGGGTTGTATCTTGGGGCATTATGGCTTTTGGGAATATTTACTAATCAGTGATGGATCCTGTGTTTCTTTTAGTCTGGGTTCCCTCACTCAGGAAAAATATTTTCTAGTTTCACCATTTGCCGCAAATTTATGAAGTCATTGTTTTAATAGTGAGTTTGTATCCCTTGGGGTTAAAATTACCCCAGTTTCTGTGCCTTTTTTTTTCCTCTTTTCTTTTCTTCTTTTTTCTTCTTCTTCTTCTTCTTTTTTCTTCCGTTGAAATTGACTACAGGAGCCTGATTTAGTTGGTCCCTTTGGGTCTGCCAGAGCCTGAATTTTACAGAGGAAAATGTCACAGTAACCATTTAGTGATCATGGGTTCCCAATGGAGGAGTGAGAGAAGAAAAAAAGGAAAATGAAGGAGCTGGGGAAAAGGGGTTTTTTGGGGCCCCCTGGGGGGAGCAACAATACCCCAAAAACAGAGCCCCCCGGGTCAAACCACCAGCCTGGGAGCGCTTAGGGAGGGCCCCCCTGGCTCCAGCTTTATATGCAAGGGGAGCTATATATAGGGGAGAGGTATCCCTTTGGTCCCTGAAGGTGGAAATTTGAGGGGGGGTTTCTCGAGGGTGGGGTGGGTTTAGGTCAGGGGAGGGTGGGGTTGGGGTTCACCAACATGGAAGCAGGAGGGCAGGGAAGGGTGTGAGTTCCGGGAGGGAGGGGGGGGAAAAAGTGGTAAGGAGAGAATATTGAAATGTAAAAAAATTTCCCAAAAAAAAAAAGAAAAAAAAAATAGGAAAAAAAAAAAATCTCAAGGGGAGCAAATATGGGAAAAAGTACAGGACAGAAAAATGAAGGAGGGGGCAGTTAGCGACCAGCACCTGGGGTATATCCCTGTGCAAATCACCAAAGGTAGATGTTGATGTGGTGTCAGGATGTACATGTGACAGGAGCTGTTAGCTGTTCCTTAGAGGTCGCAAGGTCTGACATACTAGAGGCTGATGCTCACAGCAACCATTTTTAATGATTTATGGGGTTCCAAAAGAGAAAATAGAGTGAAGACTGAAAGGGGTTTAGGCATTGCGACACCATGAGGAAAGCAACATCCCCCAAACCACAGAGCCCCCAGGGTCTAAACCCCAGCCTGGGAGCGCTTAGGGAGGGACACATGGCTCCAGCATATATGCAAGGGAGCTATACATATAAGTGGGACAAGAGATCCTTGGTCCCATGAAGGCTGGACATCGTAGGGGGTGGTATTTGGGGGGTGGGGAGGTGAGGTACTGGGGAGGGTGGGTGGGGGTTACACCATCATAGAGGCAAGAGGAGGGGGAAAGGGGCTAGGGAGTTCCTGGGAGGGAGGGGGGAAAAGGGGGTAAGGGAAAATCATCTGAAATGTAAATAAAATTTCCAATAAAAAAATTATAATTGACCCATATAATTCAAATATTCTATAACCTACCCATTTAGAGCAATCCAATGACTTTTCATATAACAGAAGAGAATAGATATTTTTATTTTTTATTTTTCATTATTTTTAATTAATTAATTACTTAATTTATAATCCAGCCTTTGCCTTCCTCTTTGGTTCACCCTCCCACAGTTCCTCAACCCATTCTTCCTCTCCCTGTCCCTGAGAGGATACTCCCTCACCACAAGGCCTTCCCCTTCCTTAAGGCCTCAAGTCTCTCAAGGACTCAGTGCATCCTCTTCCACTAGGGTCAGACCAGACAGTCCTCTGCTATATATATGTTGCTGGGCACAGATGAGCTCCTGTATGCTCCCTGGTTGGTGGCTCAATGTCTAGGAACTCCCAGGGTTCTGCATGAGTGGTTCAGGCTCTAAGATCATCAAGCCTTTTGACTTTAACAGCCCAAGTGTATTGGAGATGCCAATACCATAGGAAGATCACCAAGAACAGCAACTGCAGAGGAGTCAAGCTAGCAAGAGTCTAGAAGACAAGCTGTGCATGCTACAGAGGGTAGAGTCAGGAGTGATCTCAACCCTTGGAGAAGCACAGAAGATCATGAGAGACTTCCGGATACTGGGCTTTGCATTATTTACACCGCTGGGAGTTTGCTTTTGTTTTGATCTGATTGTGACCATGCCTGGTTCATTATTCTTCAACTAAGAGAGTATTTAACAATTTTGATTTTTACAGGAGGACACAGTTGAGAAATTTTGAACTTATTAAAAAAGATTTTGAATTTTTAAGAGATTGGATATCTGAAAGAGACTGTACTTTTAATTTATTTGAATTTTAAATACTGTGGGACTTTTAAAAGTTATTTATGTTTTTAATGTGAGATTCATGGGACAAATGATAAAGAAAAGGTCGTGGCTTAATGGTGATATGTTTGAGTAACAACTTGACAAGGGATCAATTGTTCTGGATAGTTTTATGTAAACTTGACATAGCTAAAGTCATCTGAGAGTAAGGATCCTTAATTAAGTGCATGCCTCCATAGGATCAGGCTGTAGATACACCTGTGGGCATTTTTTTAATTACTAATTAATGATGGAGAATGAGTTCATTGTGTATGGGGCTGGCCATTGCTGGTGGGGTCACTACTGGTCTGGTAATTCTGGATTCTATTTTTTTTTTTTTTAAATAAAGCAAAACTGAGCAAGCCATGAGGAGCAATCCAGTAAGCAGTAACTTTCCATGGTCACTTCATCAACTCCTGCTTCAAAGTTGCTGCCCTGTTTAAGTTCTTGTTCTGTCTTCCTTAGTGACAGACAGTTACCTAGAAGTATACACTGAAATACACCCCCTGTTTTCCCAGGTTGCTTTTGGTCATGGTGTTCCATCACAGAAATAATAATACTAATTCGATAGATAAAAAGTATATCTGCCTTGAAAACATATCTGGCATAGGTTACATGTCCTCAAAGGCATCAAAGGCATCAAAGGCTTTGTGACGTCTCAGCCACTGCTTAGCTGCCGTTGACTAGGAAGGACTTTGCTGACCAATAAAGGCTGAGGGTGTGGTCCACCATTGTCCTGACAGGTAGTTAAGCAGGGAGCTCAGAACTCTGGTCAGTTGGTGGGGGCTCACTATGGGACCCAGGCTAAGAAAGCCGTGAAGCTTGGTGTCCCAGGAA
>JAJTUV010005301.1:0-10897 GCA_021653895.1 Mastomys natalensis
CCCACTGGCAGCCACTGAAGAAATAGTAATTGTCGACATCCAGTATCATTTGTGTATCTTTTGCTTCTTCAGGTAAGTGTAGGACTGGGCTGGGTAATGGGGCTGAGTGGAGCATGGGCAGCTCTACAGTTCTTCTCCCTGCTACTTCTCAGCACTGGAGACCAGCATGCCAAGGCAACCGGGGCTACATAGATCTTTTTCTACAAGGAATGTGAGTTCCCTGGGGAAGGGGATAACCTAGTAGATTGAAGTAGAGACTTGGATGTGTCCTGGATTCTGAGTGGAGAGGGAAGAGGGTATAAACCAGGCCTAAGGTTTAGCATTGGACTACTGTTGCCAGAGTAAGGCCTGACCTGGAACATGCATGAAGTGACTAGGTCCTTGTCCTCCTCTTGTCTGTGCTTCATCTCACTGAGAAGGAGGAGCTGAGGAACAAAAGGATGATGAAGTATTGGGCCAACTTTGCAAGACATGAGTGAGATTACATACCTCCCTTAACCTCTTTATGGTCAAGTCTCCATCTAGGGCCCCATTGTTGGTGTGTTCCATTAGTATGCATGTGTCCTTAATTACATGATAATCTTCAACTTAGGGCATATTCAGGTACATATCTTCTAGCTTTCAGTTACTGTTCATCCCACAGAGACTGGGTAGGTGAGTCACATTATGGTGTTCTTTAGATTTTGTGTCTGAGAAGGAGATACAAAACTAACCAGCTGCCCTTGCTGCACATGTAGTAGAAACTGGTGGTGACACTTGTATCTATATCAGTACACCAATCCATCTGTCCCTGAGGCCCTTGGTCTGCTCATCTACTGCCCTAAGGAATTAGGGGATCAGGTTTGGATCAGAGAGACCTTCACTCTTCTTTACTGGGTGGCATATCCCCAGGAACCCCAACAGCGAGGGTCTACCCCACTGGCCTGTGTTGGACCAAGATGAGCAGTATCTGCAGCTGGACACCCCGCCTGCTGTGGTCTGAGCCCTGAAGGCCAGAAGGCTGCAGTTCTGGACCAAGACTCTGCCCCAGAAGACCCAGGAGCTAAAGGATTCTCAGGACAAGCATGCAGAGCTATAGCATCCTGTGTCAGGAAAGGTGTGTGAGGTTGAAAGCAGATGGAATAATTCTGAGGTTACAAAGTCCATTTATCGATATTTATTTGTTCTAACATTTACATATGCATTTCTAATATCAGCCTTTGCTCTTTCAGACATGTATGAAAACCACTCTATGTGTTATTCCTTATCATTCTGGACAAACTTTCATTAGAGTCAATAAAAGCTCTCATAACAGTGTGGATGCGTGAGCCCCAAAGTACCCCATCTTCTTTAACCCTTCACTGGACTAGGCTTCTCTTTTATTCCTTTATTCCTTTCTTCCTTTCTTCCTTTCTTCCTTTCTTCCTTCCTTCCTTCCTTCCTTCCTTCCTTCCTTCCTTCCTTCTTGTTGTTATTTAAAAAAAAGACTCGCAGCTTGGAATGGAAGACGCCAGGGCAGAGGGTTCCACGAAGGGGGAGGAGAAAAAGGAGAAGGAGAAAGAAGAAAAAGTGGATGAGGAAGGGAGAGGAGGATGGGGAAGAAGCAGGGAGTAGGAGCAGGAGGAGGGGAGAGAGAAGAATGTGGAGGAGGGGGAGGAAAGGGGGAAGAGAAGGAGGGGAGGAGGAGGAGGAGGACAGCAAGAAAAAATGAAGTTGGTAGGAAAGTGTGGTGGTGTGGTTGGGGGAGGGGTCTTGACAGTGAGGGGAGTAGGGTGCATTGTGTTAGTTTCTGAAATTACCAAAGGGAAAAATCCCTAAGGTTCTGGGAATAAAGCTCAGGGGTATAGGACTTATCTAGTGTATGTGAGACCATAGATGCAATCCTCTGTGCCCTCTTTAGAAGCTCTGGGGTAACTGTCTTTATTGGAGCTGGTTGAGTGTCAAATGTCCACATCCATTTCTTATCATCAACCAAGCTTTCTCATGTCTAACAATGATTTATAACACATCTGATAAGCTTCAGGCCTGTTGCCTCCATCAGTTCAAGCTGCCATTAAAAAGGACATATTATGGTATATGTGTGTGCATGTGTATGTATCATTCCATGTGTAATTTATAAACAAAAGAAATGTGCTTATAGTTGTGGAGAGCACGAAGCTCAGGGTTGAGATACCAGCATATGTGCTTGCTTACGAGAGCTAGCTCTCTGCTAAAGATGCAAAGTTGAATCTTGTGTCTTCAACTGGGCAGACAGGATAAAGAATAGTGTTCAAGATCTGGACACATTGTGTTCATGTATGAAACTACCAAAGAATAAATAAAACCCCAACATTATGGAAATACAGCTTAGTGGTACAGTACTTATCTAGAGTGTGAAGACCTTAGATACAGTTCTCTGTACTGGCTTTTTCAGATCTCCTGAAATAATTCCTAAAGACCAAACTCATACTAACATCCCATTGGAGAGGAGGGTTTCACCGTAGGCTGTGATACATCAACTTTCAGAACATAGCACTTAGAGGTCCCCATAACAGCCACCAAGGTTGTGAACAATGGAGAACAACTCTATACATGTGTTTGTAAATCAAATGTCACCTGTGATTGTATTTAAAACAATCTATTGTCGGTCCCAAGATGGAAAGAAGTGTATAAGTTTTATTAGAAATAGGTCTGGGTATCGATTAGCTTTTTGAGCCTGAGGGGCTCTCTCTCTCTCTCTCTCTCTCCTCTCTCTCTCTCTCTCTCTCTCTGTTCGTGTGTGTGTGTGTGTGTGTGTTGTTTACATCTATGCATGCTTGTGTCTATGTATGTGTGCCTATGTATGTGTGTATATGTGTGTATGTGTCAATTTTGTGTGTGTCTATATGTGCATGTTGGGGACACCAACCCACCCAGAAAACCTTTCACCCAAAATTTGTCCTGCCTACAAGATATACAGGAGAAAGATGAAGCAGAGATTGAGGAAATGGCCAACCAATATCTGGCCCAACTTGAGACCCACTCCACAGGAGAGCGCCAAATGGAACACTATAGACCATATCCTACCATATCTATCTTCTGAGAGACTTCATCCATCAGCTTATAGAAACAGATGCAGAGACCCACAACCAGGCATTAGGCAGAGCTCAGGGAGGCTTTGTGGAAGAGTGGAGGCAGGGTGAGGATTAAGGATAGAGAACCTGGGTGCTGAGCCAGTCAAGGACCACATAAGAAGACCAACAGAGTCAACTAATCTGGGCCTATGGGGACTCACAGAGAGTGAACCACCAACTAAAGAGCATGCATGGACTGGACCTAGGCCCCTGACACATATGTAGCAGCTGTGCAGCTTGGTCTTCATGTGGGAACCCCAACAACAGGAATGGGAGCTGTGTCTGACCTGGACTCTGTGGCCTGCCTTTGGATCCCTTTCCCTAGCTAGGCTGCCTCAGTGGGAGAGGATTAGCTTAATCCTGTTGAGACCTGACAAGCCAGGGCAAGTTGGTACCTGGGGGCAGTGTGAGGATCCCCTTCTCCCAGGAGAGGGAAATCAGGGAAGTGGGAGGGGATAGTGGGACTGGGAGAAGAGGAGTGAGGAGGCTGTTATCAAGATTTAAAGTGAATAAATAAGTAAATGAATGGAGAAAGATATTTTATATTATCTAAAGCTGTTGTGAAAGATATTTCCCTGATAAAGAAAGATATTTATCAGTTCACTTGTCTTTATATATAGGAGGGCAACTGATTTTTGTGAGTTAATTTTGTATCCAGCTACTTTGCTGAAATGCATACTACCTTATCATCTGAAAGCACAACTGCTTTTACTTTTCTTTTCCTATTTGTAATCCCTTAATCTCCTTCAGTTGTCATAGTGCTCTAGCTTAGAACTCATGTACTATACTGTGTATGTATGGAGAGAGTGAATGAACTTCTCATGTTCCAGATTTTCCTGGAATTGCATTCAGTTTCTCTCAACTTAAGTTGGTGTTGCCTATGGCCTTGCTGTCAAATGCCTTTATTATGTTGAGGTATATCCATAATCTCTTCAGGACTTTTATCATGAAAAGGTGTTGGGTTTTGTCAAAGGCTTTTTCTGTATCTAATGAGATAAACGTGTGTGTGTTTTTTTCTCTCTCTGTTTGTTTACCTATGTTGAACCATCCCTGCATCTCTGGGATAGATCCTACTTGATCATAGAGAATGATCTTTTGACATGTTCTTGGACTCAGATGGCAAGTGTTTGATTGTTTTTTGTGAGGAATTTTGTGGTTTGGGTAACAGGGTAACTGCGGCTTCATAAAATGAGCAGGGCAATGTTCCTTCTGTCTCTATTTTGTGAAATAATTTAAGAGCATTGGCATTGACTTTTCTTTGAAAGTTCTGTAGAGGGGATGAAGGAGGCTGCAGCAGGTGTTTGGATGCACAGCTGAGGATGAGACTGAGGGGGACTGGATTTGGAGGAGAGGGAGAAGTTAGCATTTCCTGCTTTCCTTGGTTAGATTGTGTCTGTGATATCTCTCTCTCTCTCTTTCTCTCTCTCTCTCTCTCCTAAATGTGAATGGCTTCACAACTGTCCTTTATACACAGATTTGACACTTCTTCTCCACTCTACATGTTTACTCTTGTCTCTGCTAACCTCACTGAGGGGCCTCTGAATGGTGGTGCAGATGAGTGACAGAGCACGTGGGACCTTCCTCCAAGCCACAGTCCACAGCAGCAGGGACTGGGGTTACAGACAGTATTGAATGGACACACTGAATCTGTAGAGTTCTATACTGGAGGCAGGTGAAGCCATGGCTGCCCCATACCACTGGGAGCACTGCAAATCACTGAAAAGAAGAGCCTGCTATTCTGAGCTATGGGTGCACTAGACTTGGGGCTGGTCAGCAGGAGCCAGTCCTGGAATATCCAAAGTCTGAGGTTGCTCACCGTATCACCTCATCCAGGAATTCAGACTGAGATGTTTCAGACTCTTTACCATGTACTCTGTGTATCTGGGCAGGGTTCTCCAGGATTCTGAAATTCAGGGCCTGAAAATGTTAGTCAGGTGAAGATAAATGTCTCTAAGTTTGATCTCAGTAGAAGCTTGCCCTTAGTGTGCCTACAGAATGACAGAGAGACGGAATAGGAGATGGGCACTTAAGGAGAATCGAACATAAACAGAAAACATGATCCAAATGGTATCATAGATCAAATGGACTTGACAGCTACCTACATACAGTTCCATCCAAAGACTACAGAATACACATCCTTTTCAGCAGCCCTTGGACTGTCTATAAAACAGTTCATGTATTAGGACACAAAGCAAGTTTTAACAAGTACAGAAAAATTGAAATAATTTCTATTTTATTACAAAGTAATAAATCTCTCAACCCAAACCAAGAGAAACTATGGAACACACACAGTCTCCTTAAAGGGTTACTGCAGTAGATTACAGCAGTGCTCGACTTAAAGCAGACTACAACAGACCAGCTGATCCCACGGAAGAGTGGATTTATTAGGCTAGAGGATGGGGGAAGAAGTGGGGAGAAAGATGGTGAGAAAGAGAGTGAGAAAGCTGTCGCTTTTTCTGAATATTTATATCGCCTGTGATGTATTCGTCCGCAGGTAACAGGTGAATTGTGGGGAGGTTTGGCGGTTGTCTTGGTAACGAGGTAGAAGTCGCACTTCACCTAAATATGACGTCACTCACAGTTCGGGCTTGATGCTAACATACCTCCCTTCTTCTTATTATAAAAAGAAAGGAAAAAAAAAAAGAGAAAGAGGTGACGGCGCAGCAGGAATAGGGTCATCGTGATATCTGGCTACTTCCTGCTGGCACTGGGGGCGACTTGTCTTTAGGGGGAACCTGGGTATGGGGAATGATTTTCTGGTCCTGCTCTCCAGGGTCTGTGGAGCCATCCAGATAGGCCAGAAGGAACAGGTCCAGTGGAAGCAGCTGTGTGTGTGGCAGGAGATGGAGCATCTGAAGGTTGCTTCTCTGGAGATGTCTAGGATATACCTGGACTTGACAAGATGTAAGGAATAAGATTAAGTACACTTAGGAAAAAGAATTTTTTTTTTTAAGATGTACATTTAAACCCAGAGGGGTCCCACCCTTTGTGATAGTAGTGGGACCTTTAGGCAGATGTACTTATCTGGATGGCATCTATTTGGTCCATGAGAGGTAGATTTCAGTGGGTTTCCTGCAGCTTATAAGTTTATAAAAGAGATAACAGCATGAGTTAACAACATGAGCAGTCTTTAAGATGAACCTTTGCTGGATCGTATAGTGGAATGTTTAGTAAAACAGTCAGGCAAGTTTATAAGAACTCAGGTAATTAGGACAGTGGGATAGCAAGCAGAGGAAATATAAAGCGTTTAATTGGTGGCAACTGAGTTTAGATAATGAGGTAACAGATTATATCCGTGAAAGCTTAGCTGTCAATGTAGTCAGAAGTCTGAAAAAAGAGTAAACACAATCTACCAGTTATATTATTTTAAAAAATGACAGAGTCCACTAGCCAACTAGTTAACAGTTCCCGTGGTTTCCATACTCTCTTTGATGAAATCAGTTTGGCTTCCAAGCGCAGAAGACGCAGGGCTTTTTCTCTGTGGAATGGATACACATGACATGAGAAATGACTTACCTCGGTTTGATTTAGCTAAGTCATTTGACTCACGGCATCCAGTTTAGTCTACTGCGTACATTCGCATGCAGTCCAGGCTGTATCATCTAGGAGACGGTGTTCAAGTCTTCTGAAACCATCTAGGGTCAACTGCTAGAGGCTTTGGGAATTCTGTCAGCTATAAACTAAGTTAGTATTAACAGACTTTTGACAAAATTGAGAGCCATAAGATTGATCTTAAGTAATTGAATAGAATGTAATAGCAGTAACTTTGGCAGGTGCTGCAAATCAGGTCTGCAGGCCGCAGTGGCAGAAGGGCGGGACTTCCTGCTATTAGGAAGTCGCTGCCCAGTGTCACTGGCGGGCAGCTGTGGTGAATAAGAAAAAAGCAAGCATGTCCCATAATCACAGCAACTTTTAAGTTAATGGTTTTTTGTGGCGGAAGGCACTGCTAACACTCACTTTATAGGTCCCAGGCAGAGAGGG
This sequence comes from Mastomys natalensis, assembly GCA_021653895.1. Lineage (NCBI taxonomy): Eukaryota > Metazoa > Chordata > Mammalia > Rodentia > Muridae > Mastomys > Mastomys natalensis. The sequence continues at coordinate 7,053 of JAJTUV010005301.1, forward strand.
AGAGAGGGTCCCGGTAGATCTAGAGCAGAGCTAAGACCCACCAGGCAGCCGTGAACCGGCCACAGAGGAGGCGAAGGCGGGGAGGAGACAGCAGTCTAGGACTAACTGCTGCTTCTGGCAAACCGAGAGAACAAAGCTCAGACGGCCACAGATGACAGGGAGGAAGGGGAGAACACGCGAATGGCTAACCCGTTGGGAGAGACACACAGTGTGGATTAACAGTGGAGAACCGAAGGCGGTGCTCCTGATGCAGACAGAACAGTCAGTCCAGGCCTGGCCTGGAGGTTCTAGAGGAGGGGAAGTGTCTCGCCTACATGGAGCTGTCCTAGAGGGAACAGGGTTACAGGGTTAGCTCTGAGCTCAAGAGATCTTTCTTGGGGACCAGTGGGGAATAGGGGAACAGAACAGGCAGGGTCTCTGTCTGAGATACCCAGCCCACACGGCAGCCGGTGGTTGAGCACTGTGTTAGGGGCAAAGCTCACATGGTGGAAGTTTGCAGCAGCAGTGGAAGTTCACGCAGTCAGCAGCAGCAGGAAAAGGCCAGTGGTGCAGGTGGCATGGAGTAGCAGTGGGAGTAGCGGAGGATGGCATCGGTCGCATCGGCCGGAGCCTCCGGTGGCTGCATAGGTCTTCAGGTCCCCGAAGTTTTCATATCCGCGGTTTCGGCAGAGGGTTTTACGAAGGGAAGTTTATTTAGGGCAGAGGGGAGAGCAGAGAGAGGTGGAGGTGGTGGCCGGCCATGACCACGCAGAGGGGGAGAGGAGAGGGAAAGGGTCAGATATGACCTGCAGGCTTGGGTACAGGAGCAAGAGAGCAAGAGAGAGAGGAGGGGCCAGACAGCCCCTCTTAGCTGCCTTCCAAGCAGTTGACCCGGGTTTGATTCCCGGCCAATGCACCAATAAAGGGTTACTGCGCAGATTACAGCGATGTGCGGCTTAAAGCAGACCACAACAGACCAGCTGATCCCACGAAGAGTGGATTTATTAGGATAGAGGATGGGGGAAGAAGTGGGGAGAAAGATGGCGAGAAAAGAGAGAGAGAAAGCTGTCGCTTTTTCTGAATATTTATATCTCCTGTGACATATTTGTCCGCAGGTAACAGGTGAATTGTGGGGAGGTTTGGCGGTTGTCTTGGTAACAAGGTAGAAGTCGCACGTCACCGAAATATGACGTCACTCACAGTTCGGGCTTGATGCTAACACTCGTGAACTTTAAACAATACTCTTTTGAATGGTGACTGTGGCATTCATGAAGTTCAAAATAAATGTAAAATTCCAACAGTCAATTGACAATGAAAAAGAAAAGAATGAAAAGCAAAAGATAGTATACAGACTCCCCCTGGAGATAAAGCAGCCCTAAGAGGGGCATTTGCAGACCTAATCCCCAGGGTGTACATTTCACCTGTACACCTCCTTCTCCATTTGTTTTACCATCCGTGGGATCCTCAGCACACACCAAAATCTCCACTGCAGTAAAAGAATATTCAGTTTCCTGCTTCCATACATTTACCCATGCTGGATTTGTGACAAGAAGTCACCATGGTTTGGGTTGAGGTTTGGGGCAAGGGTTACTGGCATTTGGAATGACTTCAGAGTCTATGCTATGCCTTCTGAAGCTGCACTTCAGAAGTGGGGCGTGCACAAAGAAAAAGCAAAACAGACGAAGTGGCCTTGCCAGCCTGATAAGCACTGGCTTCTTTACCTTTGCCTGGCTGTACAGTTTTCCTTCATTAATACCCATAATTCCCTGCACTGGGTCATGGAGCTCCCATGTGTACTGTGTTGGGTACAAATTCCTACCTGGTAAGCCTATAACCACTTCCTGTTAAGAAACACAGTGCATCCCATAGCAGTCCAAACTCATGCCCAGGAATTGATCATGGCCCTGGATCATTGTGCTGGCTTCCTGACAGCTCTGGCCTATGCACTTAGCATCTCCTCCTGTGGGTGTGTTTAGTGTGAGACTCTGAAACAGGCAGATGGGAAAAGGTCAGAGCTGACAACTACTGCAGATTCAGAGACTGAGAAAGGACAGGTGGCAATGGATAAGGGAGGGAGGAATTTACAGGGATGACAGACAGCAGTGAGGGAAAAACACCTCCAATAAAGCCCACAGAGTGGCCACACACAGGGTCATTGATGTCTGAGGACACTCAGCACTGAGGATCCAGCACAGTGTGAGAGATTCTGATGAGTGCTGGGCCTGGAGTTCAAAAGGACTGAGCAGATGATCAGAGACAGAGGGGCAGATGGGACATTTCCCTCTGTGTATGGCTATGGCTAGACTGTGGTTGCTGATGCTGAGGACCCTTGAATAATAATAAAACTGTTGACACCATCCCAGTATCCTTGTGCTCTGATTATTCAATCCCGTGGTCAGAGATTTACCTAGATGCCCCAAAAGACTCTAGAAAGTTTCCTGGCTCTGAACATCTAGAACTTTCTAGCCTCATACCCCACAGATGAAATGAGAGGCCCAGGGTTCCTTCCCAATCTATCTGACCTTGGGCAAAGGTACAGTTTGTTTTCTAGGGCAAAGACCATGTGGTCCTGCCCTGTCCCTTATCAGAAGCTGAGCCAACAGAGTACTGGGGCAGCATGTGTGCACACACCTTGATGCCTCTTATATCCAGACATTCTACTGAGAACTCTGGCAAATTTCTACCATGTCCTTCAGTCTGACCCACTTTGAGGAAGCCATACTTCCCTCACCTGTGGCCCTTGCCTGCTGTTTCCCAGACTCTAAGAGGTCACTTGGTCTTATAGGCAAGAAAATCTGCCCAGTCATGCATGGATGCTCTTCTGAACACTCTTGGTTCAGGTACCTGGGTTCTGAACCACAGACAATTATAATAAGGCACAGAGTTGTATCACACCCTCTTCTGTGGCACCCAGAACTGGCTCATCCATAGGGACATCAAGGTGACAGTGTCTTGCACACAATCCCCAGGATTCTTTAAAAAGATAAGCATGGGAAAGGTCTGGCTCCACATGCCTGTCAGTCCAGCACTCTTGGTGGGGCAAAGTAAATAAGAGATTCTCCAACTGGCAAGAATCCATTCACACGGCACAAACCTGAGGATATATAGGATGTGCTAGGGCTCGTAGGCTCAGGAGACCCCATCCCTTCAGATCTCTAGGTGAGTAACGAACACTGAGTAGGAAAGAGACATTTTCTTCAGTGATACATCTACCAGTAAATTGCCCATTATCCTGTAAATAAGCCCTCACCCAATTAGTTACTGTAAATGAATATATTGGTTGACCAACATCAATTAAGAAGACAATAAAGTAGAAGAAGGCCTAGGGCAGAAAGGAGACAGGGACAAGTGAAAGTTATAGGGGAATTACTATGAAAAATACCTCATTCACATGGATGAAAATGTCACAATGAAACCCATTGTTACTTATCATTAGTATGTACTAATGAAAAACATAAAAAGAATTCTAACACTATGAATGATGTTGACTGTGAAGATTATGTACATCGAGACCACATTGCTTTTGAGGAGGAGGTATTTCAAAAAAAGAGAACATTAAGAGAGTCTGCTTCCTACTACAAGGTCTGCGTTTCTCATAAAGAGACAATGAACTTGTTTACAGTACCACATCCCTGGTAGAATTCTATCCAGAGCACATTAGCAATCACCCATGATCCCATTCACCAACAAAGAAAAGGGAGGTTTCTTCCCAACCCTTTGAGATGTAACTTGAGAAGCTTTCAAAATCAGATAGGTGGCTATGGTAACAGTGAGACTCTCTTGAGACACCAACACACATGCTTGAGTGTGTCTTGTCCTTTTATAAGTTACCTCTCTTAAACCCCTGTGCTAAAAACATAGCAACT